>JBCEWC010016377.1:0-13160 GCA_038996855.1 Solanum aculeatissimum | reverse complement strand
TTTGTATCAATTCTCCCATTGTAACTAATTTTTAACAAATTAATTGAATAATGAGTGTTGTAGAAAAATCTTTAGCTTTTCCAAATTATCAGCTTAAAGCAATTAGCAAAAAAACAAAATAGGTAAAAGAAATTATATAAAATAAAAATTGGAGAAAGATACTGCTCAAATGATTTATACGTCTCATGTAACAAATAAAAAAATCTAATAGAGTTATCCTAACAAGAAAGAAACATACCGTTGTTCAAGCACTACTGATTTTTTATACATAGGAAACAATTTCCCGACATTTATTCACTTCGTGATATGAGGATGCCATGTGAAAATACAGAGAAATAAAATTTTTGTAAGAACAGATCTGTAGAAAGACAGAAGAAAAAAAATGTGACTTTAAGGGGTGAGATATCAAGGTGTATATATAGATAATTAAATTAATAAAATAGATGATATTTTTTAATATAGATGAGGATACAATTAATACGACCAGATATTAAGAATGTGCTCTTTTGTAAATATAATAATGTTATTCCCTATATTTGGACATTTTTTTAAAATTAAAATCTGGTCAATTATTATTTATTGTTTTAATATGTAGATAATATGACAAATTCTGATAATTCAATTTTCATGCGAACATAATTAATGGATCATCAAATTACAATTTATTTGTCAAATTTTCAGATTATTACTGTTGAAGTTTTTAAAGTTGAATGTTAAGTATCCCATATGTACTTACTTGAAAAAATCACTTTATAGACACTATACCTATTAGAAACGTAAACTCGTACGTGACTTATAGGTTAATACATACCATTTGAGTTGAACTTCACATAATGTAAAGTTATTAAGTATTACATATATTTATGTAACTTTTGTAATAGTAGAGACCTATGATTTCCAACAAATTTTCTTGATGCATGAGGAACACAAAAATATATATAATAAGCTCATGTTTCCTCAATGATAGTATAGAAAGATATATTCTCCATAGGGATTAGTTCATGTACCAAAAATAGTTATCAATAGAATCAGGCTACACACACATACAAACAAGAGTTAAACTCAGTATACTTGCCTGTCACATGGCCTCAGCCTATTTCTAGCCTTTAAAAGGCCTTCTCGTATTCAAATGGTGCAAGACCTCAACTACTATAGTGATTGTAACTAGTACATTCATCAATACAACAATTACCATCTCACATCATCATATAAGATACATATTTAGTACAACCAGCCACATATAACACATACTCAGCAAACCAGCCTCTCAACTACTACATAGCATCAACATTAGACTACTCACATATGTAAATAAGGGTCAAGATAGATATCTGGGCCAATCACATGTCGTAAGTTACATGCATTTTACCCCAATAAGTCAACTCAAAGTTTAATTGTGCTAACAACCAGGTCGTAGGACATATATAAATATTATAGAACCCAGACAGTGATCACAATCTCAACCAATCAAGTATAGCCTGGTAATGACCTCAAAGGTCATTTTTGGCATTCTAACCAAAATACCATTTTGCCTTTCTCAAAAGTTGTCTTGGATTGTTTGTAGATAAGTTAAAAAGTGGGATTTTGAAAATCTTGTATAAAGTTAGTGTTTTACAAAAATAAGAGTTTTAAAAGGCTTAAAGTTGGAAATTTTGAATTTTGAGAGTCAAAATTCAATTCTATCAATTCCATAAATTTTGAAATGCTGAATCTAGTCTAGGAGAACTTGTAGAACTTAATTTAGAGTTAAAACGAGGATTTTGGACCCATAGTTGCATTTTTAGTTCATTTTGGATCATAGGTTTTACTTTGGTCAACATTTAGAATTCAGAGCTCGTATTGGAATTTTGTTAGTTCCAGTGGTTACGGGTGATGAAATTAATTCTAGAAATGACTTTGTTATAATTTTTAGAGCTTCCAGGAATATTTTGAATTTTTGAGTCTAAAACTAGTTTAATCGATATTTCTTGGTTTATGGGCTAAGGAGGTTCCGAATTCAAATTCTAATAATTTCATTGACTCTTGATAGTCGTTTTTGCTGGGGTTCCATGAATGAATTGTGTTCATGGGGTTCCAAACGAATTTCTGAGCTTGAGAAGTAAATGAATGCACCCAAAAATGTTCGAAGGAGGTAAAAAGGAACAAATAGTTGTAAAAATATTAGTGTTGGTAAGGATAAGTGCAAAATAGCATAGTGTCAATGTAATAACCCATTAGGTCATTTTGAGAATGAGTCCACACGTTTTCATAAAACACCCTTTTCGTAAATTTAAATTGAAAATTTTAGACTGTTCAGTAATAATGGTTATTTAGTTAAGGAATAATTTTAGATATTTAATTTAGTTGGTAGATTAAAATAATAATTTAGTTATTACCCTATACTATTTATCTCATATTTATTAAAAATAAGTTAATAGAATTTATCACTTTTAGTATATAAAATAAATAAGTAAATAAGAAAAATAATAAATAAATAAAAAAAAAGTTTAATACATAAAATAAAATGAAAAGAAAAAAAATAAGAAACAAATAGGGCTGCTGCACAGCCCTGTGAAAAACATAAAAACTGAAACAAAAACAAAGAAACAAACGACGGCAAAAAGAAAAAAATGGACGAAGAATAATTTACGGGAAGAAAAAAAAAAAGAGAGAAAAAATTGCGATTTTCATCTCAAAACATCAAGGTAATTATTCTCATCCTTTCTTTTAAGTTTTCATGAGATTATGAATAAATTTTTAGGGTAGACACGTGTGCAGTTTATGAAAATATAGCCTAGGATTCTTAGAATAGAATCTTGATTTGAGGGTCGAATAATGATCTGTTTTAGCTGAAATTTGACATATAAGTTTTTTTTATTATGGGTAAACATATTTTGATAGAAATTTTTAGATTCGAATTCGAGGGTTTCGGGTAACTTTTTGACCCAATTTTTTAACCGAAAATAAATATAGCAATATGGGTGTCATCGGATTCGTATTCGTATGTTGATTATGTATTTGAATAGATTTTGATCATCCAAAAGTGTTACGAAAGGCTCAGGGTTTGAAGTGATTGTTTGATTAATTGAGGCAAGTGAATCTTCAAAACTTTGTAATTCTCGTGGAATTCCCAAAATTTTCTTTCTTCTACGTGTGACTCATGAATTATTTTTAATATTGTAAACTTAGGGTGGTTAAATATATATATGAGTTGGTGTGGTGTTGTGACACTTTAATTGAAAAATGTGGTTAAGTGATGAGCATTCTATATTGAGATATATTGTTGTGGTTGGTGATTATGAGTGGATTTATTTGTGTTTTTATCTCATGTTCATTCATTTGATGTCACACATACTTGCATTGGCTCTGGTTATAAATATGAGGGAGATAGTGATAATTGGGGCCGAGGTCTTTACCGGTCGAGATGTGATGCTGAGGTCATTACCATCGATATTGTGATACTGTGATGCCGAGGTCATTGCCGGCGATATTGTGATACTATGATTCTGAGGTCATTGCCGGTAATATTGTGATACTGTGATGCCGAGGTCATTATCGACGATATTGTAATACTGAGGCCGAGGTCATTGCCGGCGATTATTGCATAAGCATTTATATCTCATCCTTGCATATTCTTGTGTGGCATGATGTTATTCCTGTGATTGACTATGTTATCACTTGTGAGTTATGGCTTGTGATTTTAAATTTTGGTATTGTGAACACTATCTTTATTATGTATTATGTGTTGTTGGGTTGGGCTGAAATTTCTATGCAGGTTGGAGTTGTGAAGGTCTGTTGGGATGAAAGGAGTTTGTGTATTCTATTAGAATTATTTTGTTTTGTTAGTTGACTTGCTGGGTATCGCGTTGTTTTTGGTACTCACCCCTTACTTCTACACCTGTGTAGGTTTTGAGCCTGGACAGTGAGTAGTACTTTTCTTTGATCATCCGAGGCTATCCAGGAGATCTAGAGAGGTAGTTGTTGTCATCTAGCTAACTCTCTTGTTCCTATTTTTTTTATGTTTTATTCTATTCAAGAAGAAAGACATTTCAAACTTGTACTTTTTTTAATTTTCTATATTGCTAGTGGCTTGTACACGTGATAACCAATCCTTGGGTGGTGTTTAAGTTTGTGAAGATTTTTATTTTTAGCTATCTACTTTATTTAGTACTTTTGCACATTATTTCGGTTTTTCATTGGGTAAGGCTAACTTGTTCTGGTGGGATTGAGCAAGTGCCATAACGTCCATTTTTTAGGTTGTGACAGTTGGTATCAGAGCCCCAGGTTCATAGGTCTCACGTGTGTACAAGCCAAGTCTAAATATAGTCTCAAAGATTTGTACAGAGACGTATGTACTTATCTTTTAGAGGCTATGAAAACTGTTAGAAAACTTCTTTTTATTTATTCTCTCTCATCGTGTGTGGTTATCTTCGTTAGTAATGAGTTGTGTCGTATTCTTTTGACATATGACAAGGACTAGAACTACTGTTACTGGTGGTAGAGGTGAGGCAACTCCTGAGACAGTTGTTGAGGCCTCAGTTAGAGGCAGGAGAAGGGGCCGAGCTAGAGGTCGTGCCCGAGAAGCAACACCAATTAGAGGGCAACCTAGAGGGGCTTCTCTGGAGCCATAAATAGAAGTTGATGAGGAACAAACTCTTCCAGAGCCCACAACTGTACCTTTGCTTCAATACACCCTGTTGAGGATTATGGGTATGCCTGAGAACCTCACTCGGGGGATGGTACGACAGGCACACAAAGAGTCCCTCAGCCGAGAGTGGGAGAACAGGCTTCCGGGAAACATCAGGGCCCAATTCATCTTGATCAGGTGGGTCAGCCACCAGTGGTTCCCGCACTAGCTATTGGGGCACAAACTACTCCAGAGGCAGTTCTAGCAGCCGATGATAAGCTTAGGTACGAGACATTTCAGAAGATGAAACCACCTCAGTTTCAGGGAGGTAGGAGCGAGGACGCTCATGAGTTTCTGACCTTGAGCCATGAGATGTTAGAGGCAGTGGGTTTGGTTGATCAGCGTGGTATCCATTTTGTTACACTCCAGCTTTGTGGACCAGCCAAGGAGTTGTGGAGAACTTATATGAGGTCCAGACCAGTTGGATCCCCTCTAGTGGATTGGGGTGTGTTCTCTAGTGCCTTTCAGTATCGTTTCATTCCTTGGAGTGTACGAGAGGAGAGCCGATTGAGGTTTGACGCCTTGAGGTAGGGGGGGGTATGACTGCTACTAAGTACGAGGCTCTTTTTTGCCAATTATCTCAACATGCCTTCGCTATGATTCCAGATGAGGTGGAGAGAGTCCGCAAGTTTGTGAGGGGTTTAAAATTTTCCATTAGATCCTATGTATTTAGAGCGGATCATGAAGGGGATTCGTTTCAATCTATTGTGAGCATTGCCAAGGAGGCAGAAATGCTGGTTTGAGAGGAGTTTGGGGACCCTAAGAGGGCTCGTACTACGGGTCAGTTTTCTGGTACCTCATTAGGAGGTAGAGGTTTGCATAAGAGTGGGGGATCTTTCAGGTATCATGATCCTGTCCTTGCATCTATGCCAGCAACAGAGGGTGGCCAGATGTCTACAGGGTCCCACAGTTCTACCCGTGGTAGCCATAGTAGTTCATTTGGTGGTCAATAGTCTTCTACACCAAGGTCTTATTTTGGGTGTGGGGATCTAGGCCATCTGATTCGACATTGTCCCTTTCAGACTCATTCGGGACCTCATCGTACTTACTCAACAACTCCAGTTAGGGATTTGGCTCGACCGGCCAGAGGTCGGGGAAGAGGTTAGACTACTAGAGGTGACAGGACTTTAGATGGTGGCTCCTTGGTTCCACATGGAGATCGAGGTCTTGCTTAGACTGGGGGTGGCAGAGGAGCTCAATATTATGCTTTTCTTGGGAGACCCGAGGTTGAGGCTTCAGACGCAATTATTACAGGTATTGGTCCAGTCTATCATCGACCTGTATCTGTGCTATTTGATCCTGGATCTACCTATTTTTATGTGTCTACATACTTTTCGTCTGGGTTTGATTTATTGTGCGATTGGATGTCAGTGTCCGTGCATGTTTCTACACCAGTAGGAGAGCCTTTAGTGGTGGATCAAGTGTATCGATCCTGTCTTGTTTCTCTGATTGGGTATGATACTTGGGTAGATATGATTATTTTGGAGATGGTAGATTTTGATGTTATCTTGGGGATGGATTGGATTTCTCCCTATCATGTTATTCTTGATTGTTATGCAAATATTGTGACCTTAGCCATGTCTGGGGTACCAAAGATTGAGTGGAAGGGGGATAGTAGTTGTTACCCTAGCAAAGTTATCTCCTACATTCATGCGCAAAAATTGATTGGTAGGGGGTGTTTGTCTTACTTGCCTTTCATTCGAGATACAAGTATTGAACCACCTTTTATGGAGTCCATTCAGATAGTTCAGGAGTTTGTCAATGTGTTTCCTACTAACCTTCCAGGTGTTCCCCCCGATAGGGATGTTAACTTTTCTATTGATCTAGAGGCAAGCACTAAGCCCATCTCAATTCCTCCATATAGAATGGTTCCAACAGAGTTAAAAGAATTGAAATAGCAACTTCAAGATTTGTTAAGAAAAGGGTTTATTTTCCCTAGCGTGTCACCTTGGGGTGCTCCGGTCTTGTTTGTGAAAAAGAAAGATGGATCTATGGGGATGTGTATTGATTATAGGTAGTTGAACAAGGTGACTGTCAAGAATAAGTACCCCCTTCCCCATATTGTTGACTTGTTTGATCAGCTTCACGGAGCAACCTTGTTCTCTAAGATTGACTTGAGGTCTGGATATCATCAACTGAGGATTAGAGCATCAAATATTCCTAAGACGGCTTTCTGAACTCGTTATGGCCACTATGAATTTTTGGTGATGTACTTCGGGTTGACTAATGCTCCTGCAACATTCATGGAGTTGATGAACAGAGTATTTTATCCATACTTAGATTTTTTTGTGATAATATTCATTGATGATATCTTGGTGTATTCCAAGACTGAGACTGATCATGTTCGTCATTTGATGGTAGTGCTTCAGAGGTTGAGAGAAGAAAAATTATATGCAAAATTCTCCAAGTGTGAGTTTTGGCTTGATTCAGTGGTATTCTTAGGGCATGTGGTGTCCAAAGAGGGGATTAGAGTGGATCAGACTAAGATCGAGGCAGTTAAAGATTGGACACGACCTACTTCAGCTACCAAGATTTTTAGTTTTGTGGGGTTACCTGGGTTTTATCGATGGTTTATTCAGGGTTTTCTTACATTGCAGCCCCATTAACTAGGTTAACTCAGAAGAATGTAGCATTTCATTGGTACGATGAGTGTGAGACGAGCTTCCAAAAGCTTAAGACTTTGTTGACTTCAACTCCTATTTTTACACTACCTAAGGCAGGTGTGGACTTTACGGTGTATTGTGATACTTCAGGGGTTGGCTTAGGTGGTATATTGATGCAAAAGGGAAAAGTGATTGTATATGCTTCTAGACAATTGAAGGTTCATGAGAAAAACTATCCTATCTATGACTTAGAGCTACTGGCTGTGGTTTTTGTGCTGAAGTTGTGGCTTCATTACTTATATGGTGTTCATTGTGAGGTCTTCACTGATCATAGGAGTCTTAAGTATATATTTAGTCAGAAGGATCTAAACTTGAGGCAGCGTAGGTGGATTGAGTTGCTAAAGGACTATGACTTGACCATCTTATATCATCTTGGGAAGGCTAACGTGGTGGCCGACGCCTTAAGTAGAAAGAATTCTAGTATGGGGAGTCTAGTCGCTATTCGAGTTGAGGAGCGACCTTTGGCCAGGGATGTTCAGTGTCTAGCTAATGGCCTAGTCAGTTTACAGCTTTCCGACGAGGGTGGTATACTTTCTTTCATTGAGGCTCGTTCTTCCTTGATGGACCAAATTTGAGAGCGCCAGTTTGAGGATGAGAAGTTGTGTCTCATCAGAGGTAAAATGACTAGAGGAGAGGCTAAGGATGCAGTTCTTGATCTCGGTGGTTTTTTGAGGATTGGAGGTTCAATTTGTGTGTCTAAGGTGGGTGACTTGATTAGATTGATTCTTGAGTAGGCTAATTGTACTCGTTATTCTATTCATCTAGGAGCAGTGAAGATGTATCATGACCTGAGTCAATATTACTAGTGGTATGTCATAAAGAAGGACATCTCAGATTTTGTGTCCAGGTGTTTGACTTTCCAGCAGGTTAAGAGTGAGCACCAACATCCTGGAGATGAGTTTCATAGGATGCCCATTCCTACATGGAAGTGGGAGCATATCACCATTGACTTTGTGGTGGGTTTGGCCACTACTGTGGGTGGTTATGACTCTATCTGGATAGTTATGGATCGATTGACTAAGTCTTCTCATTTCATTCCTGTCAAGATTAAGTATACAATAGAGAGGTTGAATGAGCTTTACGTTAGTCAGATAGTTAGATTGCATGGTGTGCCTATTTCCATAATTTCTGACCGGGGTTCTCTCTTCACTTCACATTTTTGGAGGGCCTTGCAGCATGGACTAGGTACTCAGCTAGATCTGAGTTCAGTTTTTCATCCACAAACAGACGGAAAGTCCGAGCGAACGATTCATGTGTTGGAGGATATGCTTCAAGCGTGCGTGATTTATTTTGGTTCCCATTGGGACCAACACTTGCCCTTAGCAGAGTTCGCTTATAATAATAGTTATCACTCCAGTATTCAGATGGCTCCATTCGAGACTTTGTATGGTAGATGACGTAGATCACCGATTGATTGGTTTGATTCTGCTGAGATGGACTCATTAGATGCTGACTTTCTTAGACATGCTATGGAGCAGGTTCGTATGATTCAAGGTAGGTTGTTGACCACTCAGAGTCGCTAAAAGAGTTATGCAGATAAGAGGGTTCGAGCCTTAGAGTTTATGTAAGATGATCATGTTTGTCTTAGAGTGTCACCTATGAAGGGTGTTATGCAGTTCGGTAAGAAGGGAAAGCTTAGCCCTCCATTCATTGGCCCATTTGAGATTTTAGAGCAAGTTGGAGAGGTGGCCTATAGACTAGCCTTGCCACCTGGCTTATCATCGGTGCATCCTGTGTTTCATATCTCCATGCTTTGGAAGTATGTTCCCGATGAGTCTCATATACTTTCATTTGATTCGGTGGTGTTGGGTCTAGACTTGTCATTTGAGGAGGAGCCTATAGCTATTTTGGATAGACATGTTTGAAAGCTTAGAAACAAAGATATTGCTTCCGTGAAGGTGTAATGGAAGCATCGTTCAGTTGGAGAGGCAACTTGGGAGACAAAGTCGAACATGCATGTTAAATATCGTCATCTTTTCGAAGATTCAGGTACTTTCTTCTACCTTATGTTCGAGGACGAACATGATTTTTAGTGGTGAATGATGTAATGACCCGTTAGGTCATTTTGAGAATGAGTACACATGTTTTCATAAAATACCCTTTTTGTAAATTTAAATTGAAAATTTTAGACTATTCAGTAATTACGGTTATTTAGTTAAAGAATAATTTTACATAATTAATTTAGTTGGTGGATTAAAATAATAATTTAGTTAATACCCTATACTATTTATCTCATATTTATTAAAAATATTAATAACATTTATCACTTTTAGTATATAAAATAAATAAGTAAATAAAAAAAATAATAAACAAACAAACAAATAAAGAAAACGTTTAATCAATAAAATAAAATGAAAAGAAAAAAAATAAGAAACAAATAGGGGTGTTGCACAACCCTGTGAAAAACATAAAAACTAAAACGAAAACAAAGAAACAGACGACGGCAAAAAGAAAAAAACAATCGAAGAATAATTTACGGGAAGAAAAAGAAGAGAAGAAAAATTGTGATTTTCATCTCAAAACATCAAGGTAATTATTCTCATCCTTTCTATTAAGTTTCCATGAGATTATGAATAGATTTTTAAGGTAGACACATGTGCAGCTTATGAAAATATAGCCTAGGGTTCTTAGAATAGAATCTTGATTTGAGAGTCTAATAATGATCTGTTTTAGCTGAATTTTGACATATAAGTTTGTTTTATTATGGGTAAACATATTTTGAAAGAAATTTTCAGATTCGAATTTGAGGATTCGGGGTGACTTTTTGACCTGATTTTTTAACTGAAAAAAATATAGCAATATGGGTGTCATCAGATTCGTATTCTTATGTTGATTATGTATTTGAATAGATTTTGATCATCTGAAAGTGTTACGAAAGGCTCAGGTTTTGAAGTGATTGTTTGATTAAATGAGGCAAGTGAATCTTCAAAACTTTGTAATTCTCGTAGAATTTCTAAATTTTTCTTTCTTCTACGTGTGACTCATGAATTATTTTTAATATTGTAAACTTGGGGTGCTTAAATATACATGTGAGTTGGTGTGGTGTTGTGACACTTGAATTAAAAATTGTGGTTAACGGATGAACATTCTATATTGAGATATATTGTTGCGGTTGGTGATTATGAGTGGATTTATTTGTGTTTTCATCTCATGTTCATTCATTCGATGTCATGCATACTTGCATTGGCTATGTTGTAAATATGATGGAGATAGTGACAATTGGGCCCGAGGTCTTTACCGATTGAGATGTGATGCTGAGGTCATTGTCGACGATATTATGATACTGTGATGTCGAGGTCATTGTCGGTGATATTGTGATAATGTGATACCGAGGTCATTGCCCACGATATTGTGATACTATGATGCCGAGGTCATTACCGGCGACATTGTGATACTAAGGCAGAGGTCATTGCCGGTTATTATTGCATAAGCATTTGCATATCATCCTTGCATATTATTGTGTGGCATGATGTTATTCCTGTGATTGACAGTGTTATCACTTGTGAGTTATGGCTTGTGATCTTAAATTGTGGTATTGTGAACACTATTTTTATTATGTATTATGTGTTGTTGGGCTGGGCTGAAATTTCTGTTCAGGTTGGAGTTGTGAAGGTCTGTTGGGATGAAAGGAGTTTGTGTATTCTATTAGAATATCTTTGTTTTGTTAGTTGACTTGATGGGTACCACGTTATTTTTGGTACTCACCCCTTGCTTCTACACCTATGTAGGTTCTGAGCCCGGACAGTGAGTAGTACTTTTCTTTGATCATCCGAGGCTTCCCAGGAGATTTAGAGAGGTAGTTGTTGTCATCGGGTTGACTCTCTTATTTCTATTTATTTTATGTTTTGTTTTATTCGAGAAGAAATACAATTAAGACTTGTACTTTTTTTTAATTTTTTATATTGCTAATGGCTTGTACACGTGATAAAAATTCCTTTGGTGGTGTTTAAGTTTGTGAAGATTTTATTTTTAGCTATCTACTTTATTTAGTACTTCCGCACATTAATTCTATTTTTCGTAGGGTAATGCTGACTTGTTCTGGTGGAATTGAGCAAGTGTCATCACGTCCATTTTTTGGGTCATAACAGTCAATGAAGGAAATTAGTCACTATATTCCAAATATATAATACCAAGACCCTCGAGCCTACGTTACTGGCTAAGAAATTCCTATAGTGATCCTAGTCTAGCTAGTCAAATTTCATGGACTAGAAAATATGGGCAAGTTTATGGTATTATACACAGTGTTTGAATATTAGTTTTGGGTGAGAGTGGATTCGATTTGTCCCTGGTATTGAATAGAAATATACCTATATGTGTGAAAAACGAGACCTCTTTTGTTTTTGAGGGCACTTGAATTACATTTTTAATTGTTGGGCTATTTCGATGATTGTTGCTTTTGTGCATTGCCTTGTCTCTTAAAATTAATCAGTCATGTAATAATTCACATAAATTTTCTTGAAAATTGTCTTGTATATGCATTGAAAGTTTGTGAGGGTATACGTGATTGGCTGAGATATGATATATGTCATGTGATTGACGTATATATACATGTTGTATTGCTTATGATAGATTGAGTCTGTCGCTTGAGGACAAGTAACAATTTTAAGTTAAGGGTGTTGATGTGCTGCCAAAATACCATACTTTTAAAGATTTAAACTTGGAGATTTTTATTTTCTCTAAGCGATGATAGTAAACTTGATGTGTTTTTATGTTATTTGTGTAGGATTACCGGATTCAAGAGCTTTTTGTGAAGATTGCCAAAGTGTTGCAGATTTTTACTTAGTATGAGAACAACTACGGGTCGTGGTTGGTTCCACGAGCTGTAGGTTGATGTTTGTGGATTGATTCAGCACTAAGAAGGATTTCTAGAACCTCATTGATGATTGACGGGATAGGTCGTGGTTGATTACATGACCTGTAGACTTTTTCGTGGAAAAAATAGAGTTTCTAGAAGTTAACAGGATGAAGGATTTTACGACTCATAGTCCAAAGTACAAGCCATAGATGTAGTCTCATACATACAGTTCAATATTCAAGGGATAGTATACAAACTCCCGACCACGAGTCATTCATTGGCTCATGGTTGGGCTCGACTCTAATTTTCCTTTTCCGTTTAGGAATTGGATTTTTATGTTTATAAATAGGGTTTTAAGTTATTTTTGGACGTACAAACTATCAAAACACATAATATTACTTTTCTGTGAGTCTTTCTTGGAGATTTTGAGTTTATAGAATTTGTGTTTACTTTTAGATCTTGATATTGCTATTTACATAGAGAATTTGGATTTACATTCTTCAATTATTCGTTATAAGTGTTTAATTATGTAAACATCAAACATGATTTCTTCATCTACAACAAACATACGTAGCTAAATCCACAACTAAGGTTGTGGGAACCATTAAGAACTAAAAAATTAAAAACCAAATTATTTGTAATCCTTTGAAAGTAAGTTTGCATGCATGTATTGTTTATCTCTTTGTTTTGACTGGTTCTTAACGGTGGCCAATGTTAGAACCTGCCTTATTCTTACTTGCTGGCCCAAGGGATAATGAATTACATTAGGGATAAATAACGTGCAGAATTCGTTGTCAGTACTCTCTTCTAAGAAATGTGAATGGCTCAAGGAAAAGTTGTATTGGGACCAAGGTATAAGTTAGTAATGTGACACCCGTAGACGACCCAAGTTGTGTGGTGAAATTTGCCTAGTTTTTTGCCCATGGAATTAGGTGAAAACACCAGAAATGGTTATAATTGTTTGGTTATACCGGATTGGGAATTCATGGGGAACATATTACCCTAGTTACTTCTCTCACTGAATCAGTAATACTTG
>JBCEWC010016376.1:0-13161 GCA_038996855.1 Solanum aculeatissimum | reverse complement strand
TATGGATCACTTGAGGTTGGTGCTTCAAACGTTGAGGGAGAAGCAATTGTATGCCAAGTTTAGCAAATGTGAGTTTTTGTTGGGAGAAGTTGCTTTCCTTGGTCATGTGGTGTCTGACAATGACATCAAGGTTGACCCTAAGAAAACCAAAGCGGTGAGGGATTGGCCTAGACTGTTGACTCCTTCGGATATTCAAATGTTTCGTTGGTTTAGTCAATTATTATAGAAGGTTTGTTGAAGGGTTTTCCTCTATAGCGTCTCCATTGACCAAATTTGTGTGGTCAAATGAATGTGAGAAAAGTTTCCAAACCTTGAAGGATCGACTTACATCGGCTCCAATTTTGACATTGCCAAATGGGTTAGATGGATTTATGGAATATTGTGATGCGTCGCATATTAGTTTGGGTTGTGTGCTTATGAAACATGGAAAGGTGATAGCTTTTGCATCTTGATAATTGAAGGTGCATGAGCAAAATTATCTGACCTATGATCTTGAGTTGGCGGTGGTGGTGTTTGCTCTAAATATTTGGCGACATTATTTGTATGGGGTTCATGTGGATGTCTTCACCGATCACAAGAGTTTGCAATATGTGTTTACCCAAAGAGATCTTGATTTGAGGCAAAAGAGATGGTTGGAACTTCTCAAGGATTATGATATGAGTGTTCTTTATCATCCCGGCAAGGCTAATGTTATGGTGGACACCCTTAGTAGGCTCTCCATGGGAAGTGTATCACATGTGGATGAAGGGAAAAATGAGATAGTGAAAGATGTGCACCATTTGGCTAGGTTGGGTGTAAGGTTGGCCGAATCCGACAATGGTAGAATTCTTGTTCAAGGCGGATCTGAGTCATTAATAGTGGTTGATGTTAAGGCGAAACACGACTTAGATCCCTCCTTATCTGAATTGAAGAAATTAGTTTTCGAAGGAAAGATTGAGGTTTTCTCCCAAGGGGAAGATGGTGTGATACGATACCAAGGCCGATTGTGTGTTTCAGATATTGATGGCCTAAAGGACGTTATCATGAAGGAGGCTCATAACTCTCAATATTCTATTCATCCGGGATCTATCAAAATGCACCGAGATTTGAGAGAGTTGTATTGGTGGCACAAAATGAAGAAGGACATAGTCAAGTTTATGTTGGAATGTCCTAATTGCCAACAAGTAAAAGTGAAACAACAACGGCCCGATGGATTGACCCAAGATATCAAAATTTTTACTTGGAAGTGGAAAGATGTAAACATGGATTTTGTGGTTGGGTTACCCCGTACTCGGATACACTTTGATTCTATATGGGTTGTGGTTGATAGGATGACCAAGTCGACTCACTTTTTACCGATTAAGACTACCTATAGTGCCGAGGAGTATGCCAAGGTGTATATTCGGGAGTTGGTGAGATTGCATGGTGTACCGAGGTCTATTATATCGGATCGTGGTATTCAATTTACTTCTCACTTTTGGAGGTCATTTCAAAAGAGACTTGGTACTATGGTCAAATTGAGCACAACATTTTATCCCCAAACCAATGGACAAGCAGAGAGGACGATTCAAACCTTGGAGGAATTGTTAAGGGATTGTGTGTTAGAGTTCAAAGAGAATTGGGATGATTATCTACCACTTATTGAGTTTACCTATAATAATAGTTTCCATGCTAGCATTGGTATGGCTTCGTTCGAAGCTTTGTATGGTAGAAGGTGTAGGTCCTCAGTGGGATGGTTTGAGATAGGTGAGGCGGCATTGTTAGGCCTAGATTTGGTTATTGAGGCCATTGAAAAAGTGAAGTTGATTAGGGAGATATTGAAGACGACTCAAAGTCCTATCTGGAAGTTACGAAGAGGGACCTCAAATTCCATGTAGGTGATTGGGTTTATGTGAAGGTATCTCCTATGAGAGGCATTATGCGATTTGGGAAAAAGGGAAAATTGAGCCCTCCGTACGTCGGACCATATGAGGTTGTGGATCGGATTGACAATGTGGCTTATAAGTTGGATTTGCCTTTGGACATGAGCTCCATTCATCCTGTATTCCATGTGTCTATGTTGAGAAAGTTGATTAGTGACCCTAAGGCAATTACACCTTTAGAGGGTGTGACGATTGAGGAGAATTTGACTTATGAAGAGGTACCGGTTGAAATTTTGGATAGGCAAGTGAAGCAGCTTTGGAACAAAGAGGTGGCTTTGGTTAAGGTTCTTTGGAGGAACCAACAAGTGGAGAGTGCTACATAGGAGGCGAAGGCGAACATGATGGAGCGATACCCCTATCTTTTTCAATCTTCTCAAGCCTAAAGTACTAGGTTCTATCCTTTTAATTGAATTCTTCATATTCTTGAGTTTCATGACATTGCATGCATACATAAGCACGAAAATGATTTGAATGATGTTTTGACATGAGTTTAAAATGACTTTTGAAATGATACATGATCCATTAGGAGTTGTGGTTAAAAATATCTCTTGTTTGATTGATGTCCTTAAGTCGTGGTTTTAGCCCATTCGAGGACGAATATTTCCAAGGGGGAGATGATATAACGATCCAAAAATTTTCAAACTTCATAATGGTTGTTACATCGTCAGTGTTGAACTCTTCATGGTTGAAAATTTGTAGTAGTCATGGGTTGTATTTAAGTGGCCGAATTCAAATGAATTGTTTTGGTGGAAGGTTGTAAGGCCGGTTAGGCAACATGGATTTTTGAAAAGCCATATCTCTTGCTATGAGATGAACTGTGTAGGATATTATATATGAAATTGAAGCTCTTTGAGTTATCTTTGCAACGAAAATAGTTTCACTTGATTCGGAGTTTGAAGGTGGGAGTTATGGCCTTTGCAGTGAGACTACTCATATTCGAAAGTATACTGGAAAAAGGATTCGGAATGGAGTCAAAGTAAGGAACCACAGACTGTTTGATGGTTCACGGTCCGTGGTGTGTCCGATGGGTTGCTCCAGTGAGCTTCCTTGGAGTTTGGACCAAGCCCCAGAACAAGTGGAACTCCATGGACCACTTCACGGTCCGTGTGAGCCTTCACGATCCATGAAGGGCTTTCGTGAAGTGTTCCAATGAGCTTGTCAAGGCTCGGGGATGGACTCTGGACCAAGTGATTCTCCATGGACCAGTACACGATTCGTGTGCAGCTACACAGTCCATGAGACCCCCGTGAGTTGATCAAGAAATTCCCCCAAGATTTCAATTCAAAGCCGAGACCAAGTGTGGTCTCACGGACCGTGAACCTATACATGACCCCTGGGTGGCCTTCTGTGAGGCCCTGTTTTGTGATCCTATCCATTTCATTAATGATAAATTCATAATTTGGTTTAATCCTATGCCTCTTTTAGCCTTTCTAAAGTCTCCTAAAACCCCCAAATCAAACTTTAAACCCCTTTGATTCATCCTAACACTCTTCAAACCTCACCAAAATTCTCTCAATCCTCTTGACCTCCATTGATGAAAGCTTGAAGAAATTTGGGAAAAATCATCTTTCTTGCAAAATCATCCAATTCTCTTGGCTAATCTCAAGGTATGTGAGATTGATTCATGGATTTCCTTTCATCCATGAAGACCAAAGAATCTTTTTCTTTAACTTATGAATTTAATCTTTCTTTAATTATGGGTTCTTTAAATTTTGATATATTCAAATGAATTGAGTTGTGGGCTGTAGAAATCAGGTGATTTAAAGTTGATTTAAGTTGAACTCTATAAATTTTCATTTGATTTGATGAAGGTCAAATTATGTATGTCCCCTTACTCTTGAACTATGCATGGGTAGTGTTTAAATGATGATTTAAATGATGATCTTAACTTTAATCCCTTATGGAATACTCTTGATTTGAATTTAAAGTATGAATTCTAGTAACTATGCTATTCTCATTGTCACTCATGACATTTGCATGCATGATCATGAATTTATGAAGCTTTTGATGTGGGATAAGTCCCAAATATGTTTATGACTACGATTTTGAATAAGTATAGATTATGACAAGAATGTGATCACATAATGTCTATATAAGGGTTTGAGCAACTATGGGTGTTTACACCATCATGTTTGACAAGTATGGAGCCACTCTTATGCACGAAAGTATGATCATGAAATGTATTTGAGTCTTGTTAAGTATGCATGAAAGTAATGAAAGTGAATTTGGCTTTTAAGCCCAATTATGCATGATTTGATGTTCAAGTGTCAAGTTTCTGATTTAAAGCATGTATATGTATACATATTCTTCTGGGATGTGGACTTAGCACCGAGGGATTAGAGTCGGGGTGGGCTATCTTCACAAGGTCCATACTCCTTTCCGTCAAACTATGTGCTAACATAGGTTGCAACCGAAATGGGTATTGTTCCTGTAAGGTATGCCATGATATGCTATATGTTATGGAAATCCTTTCGAAATGATCGGGTCGTAAGGAAGATGACCATCACCATGAAATGACCGGGTTGTAAGGTGTGGTGTAGGTTAACTTTGGCAAGTAACCTTCTCCTATCCAATGAGAGGTCGCATTGGGCGAATTCATGTTGTAGTTCACATGGATTTGAGATGTCGATTATGGTTACATCCCCTCTATACTATAAGCATTATGGCACTTCATGCATCATAGTTATCATAGCCTATTGATATACTATTCTTCCTTATATTCTCTTTCTATGAATGTGCCCTTCTCATCTAGGTTGTATATAGGTTCATGTGCATATGTATTTGCATGCCCGCATACTTAGTGCTTTATTGTGCTAACCCATACTCCCTGTCTACATGTTCTAACCATTGAGGGATCGGTGACGACCTCTATCTTCCGTTGGGCGACGAGTGATAATCCTTGAAGCTATTTGCTTGTGGTGAGCCCGTTTGTTCAAGGGCAATAGCTATTTTCTATCTTCCTTGTATTATTTTATTTTCCTTACTTTATGACTTGAGGGTGAGCCCGGATTATGTCGAGGCCCCGTTCTATCTTATATAGAGGCTATGTTGGACATGTAAAACTTTTGCACGTTGTATTATTTTTTGTTGAGATATTATGGCTATTGAGATTTGATTATGGGAATGAAGTTTTGATTATGCTTATGGTTATGTGTTGGACTTGTAAATGTTGGAAATGTGCTTATGTGGAAAGTCCCCTAACCCAGTATGCCCCCATAGCTTGAGTCCTACTTACCCGCCCTTAGAAATACTAGTTATGTGCTATGTGATCCGTGTTCATCCCACTCCTGACAACATCCCCATAGCTTCAGTCCAAAATCCCATTCTCCCTAGAAATATGTGCTATGTGTTTACTTTTCCGCGCTTCCGAATTGATGATATGAGTAATGATGCTATGATGGCTTGATCGAGAGCTTTTGGGTTCTCCTTCGCCATGTCACATCTAGGCCCCCCTTTCGGGTTGTGACATCTACCCCCTACTAGCCCCCCTCCACCACCACCACCAAGAAAAAATAAAATTTTATTTTAAAAAAAATTTCTCTATCACTGTGAGGTGGTGGTAAGGTTAGCATACATTTCACCCTCCCTAGACCGCACTTGTGGGATTCTACTAGGTATGTTATTGTTGTTGTTGTATTTTTTAAAAAAATTCAAATTTTGAAGATTTTAATTTTTTACTCCACCCTGCCGCTCATCCCCAGCCCACTGCCCCCACCCCCAACATGCACAAAAAATATAAAAAAATATTTTTGAAACAAAATTAAATTTTGAAAATTTTATCCCGAACCCCAAAAAAATTTAAATATTTATTTTAAAAAAACATTCAAATTATGAAATATTTTTCTTATCAGAAACTATTTTCCTAAAAATATTTTCTACTCTCTAGCAAAATATAAAAGATATTTTCATTCACTGATCAAATTATAGAAAATATTTTCCACTCACAACCAAACATGAGAAAATGAGTTAGAAATCAACTTATTCCAAGAAAACATTTTCCATGAAAAATATTTTCCTCCATACCGAACACAACCAAAATCTTCACAATTTATGTACTGTTTGGATGTATCGTATATATTCTAATATCAGGTGGTTGTATACATAAATACACAAATTTTATTGTATTATTTTAGAAATTTATAATAAATAAAAAAAATTATAAGAGAATATTCTAAAGTTATTTATACATATTAAATTGTGCTAGCATTAGGATTTTTTGTATTGTTACCATGTTCTTTCAATTCTCATAAGTCATGAGTATATTTATGAGTTTATAAAGGCTATAAAACACACAAATAAATTAAAATTTTCAATTGAAGTGCTTTTAAACTTTTTTGTACATTAATATGAATTAAAAAATAAATATGTTTATATTATTAAAGTTAATAGTGGAAGTATCTTATTAAGCATGGCTGCATTAGGAAATTAAATATGCAAAGTTGAACAAGAGCTAATTTAGAAAATATATAAATACAATTAAAAAAAATTACCTTGAAAATTATCATCAATTTATATATTAACGTACTAAAACATATGTCACAAAAGAATGACACAATAAAAACATTTCTAATAATTCAATAACATAAATCTAACTAGAAAAATATGCCACCGTTTGTAATACTACTATATTTATGGATTGATAATGATACAATAAAACAAAAAAGGAATTTAATTAGTATCATGATTTTCGTTCAAATCATGCCTAATAAGGAATCATCATAAATATTTTTACTTTTTTTGTTATTTAAAAGGATTTTTGTTAACATATATGATTATTCTATCACGATCCTGAAACAGAATGCAAGTAGCACTCATTCTAATATTTCAGTAAAAAAATCATTACTACAATCCAACTAGCAACTAAAACAAAATAGTCATTTATGATGTAAAAATAGGTTAATGAAAATCAATTTAAATTTTCTAAATTTTGCTAGTTTAGTTGATTGAGTTAGGGTATTCGTTATTCCACCAAATGATTAGTGTAGATGTCACTCACGACTAATTTAGAATTGTGACATAATGTTAAAGTAACTAATATATGTTTCTAACATGTAGATGTCTACGAATAAAAAGAAGCATCAATTAAAAATGCTAGTAACCTATGCAAATCAATTCAAGATAAATGGATGTCAAACAATAAAACATTAAGAGAACAAATCTCGGGCCTCTTAAATAAAGGGGAGGACACACTAACAGTGCAAATAGTCCACCAAAATAACACCTGGGAACTACAAAGGTTATCTTTCATCATGCCTAAGGATTTGCAAAAACTCCTCTACAATACCTACGTTTCTCATAATCCAATGTCACTGACAAAGCAATATGGAGCCACAGTCCAACAGGGGAGTTTACGGTGAAATCAACTTACTCATATCTTGCATCACAAGGAAAGAAAATAGATCAAAGACTTCTCAAGTTTGAGTGTATCCGGAAATTGAATTGTCTGAACAAATTAAAACAATTTTTGTGGTTCTGTAAACATGAACGACTCCGTACAAAATATTTCTTACACTCTATAGGGATGGATATAAGCCCTAAATGCCATCATTACAACAGGCCTGAAACTTGTAAACATATTTTTATAGCAGGTTCATGTGTACGAAACCATTGGATAAAACTAGGAGTTTGGTACAGTATTATTAAAATAATTAACATAGACACAAGAGATTAGTTAGACCATCTCTCAAAAATGAGTTTTACTATCAAATATAACCTGAACTGGAGTGAGGCCTTTCCTTTAATTTCTTCATGTGGAATATATGGTTGGTAAGGAACGAAGCAGACTTCAACAATATCAAATGACCCATATACAACCTCACGCCATATAATCGTACAAAAGAATTTATAGCCATGCCTGGAAAGGGAAGAAAAGATAAGAAAATAAATGAGGGACTTCTAAGATGGAAACCCCCCACACAAGGGTTCAAACTGAACACGGATGGGGCATACACAAACGAAACTCACAAGGGAGGCGTTGGAGGAGTTTGTAGGAATGATAGGGGAAAATGGGTAGTGGGATACAGTGGGAATACTTTCGGCACCAAAGCCGTGAAAAATGAAATAATGAAACTGATCCATGGACTTCGTCTTGCTAAACAACACAATTTAATCCTACTCGAAATTAACGTGCATTGCTCTGTTATTATTGAGTATCTGAAGAAAACACCAACTAAATATTGTAACACTATATTCGATTGCAGGGATCTTCTTCTTCACCTAGGAAACCTCCCAGTTAGCCATGTACCTCGGAAAGTGAATAGTGTAGCAGACACACTCGCCAAAGGAGGAACTACTATGTCCAATGCAAATATCCTTGTTGTTTTGGAAGTTCCACCATTGTTTGTTAGAGAAAAGATCGAAGTAGACAAGAATGGAACTATTTTTGTCCGACTAAAGTGACGCAGGGTCGGCAAAAGCGAGCTAATATCAGGTGATTGCATAAATAAATACACACATTTTATTGTATTATTTTAGAAATTATAATAAATAAAAAAATTGTACGAGAATATTCTAAAGTGATTTATACATATTAAATTGTGCTAGCATTAGGATTTTTTTTTGTATTGTTACAATGTTCTTTCAATTCTCCTAAGCCATGAGTAGTGCTGGCAAAATGAACTCATATTTTGATAACCTGTCCAACTCGTCCATATTTTAGTAGTTTGGGTGAGTGACTTTTTTATTGGGTTAAAATATGGGTTCAAACCCATATTCAACCCATAGAAATATGAATATTTATGAGTAAAATATGGGTAAACTATAACTTAATCTAATAAGCTAAGTTTTTAACTTTTATTCACTCAAAATTCATTATGTTTTCTAATTTTCTTATGTTTTTTTATTTAAATATTTTGAAAATATTTTTTAATTTTTTTGTGTATTTATTTATGCAACCACCTGATATTAGAATATGTACGATATATTATGAAACAAATCCAAACAATATGTAAATTTGTGAAGATTTTATGCACTTCATCCTCGCAATATAATCTGACTTTGTGAGTTGAAATTACTTTAGTGGAACTCAAATAAACTTATTTTCTTCAAATTTAAGAAAAGTAATTTACTTCTAAAACGTAGGAAAACATTTGTCAAAATTCTCCTCCAACCGCAAATTATAATATTTTTCGTACTCCACCCCATACCTTGATCCCTCAACAAGCCCCAACCCCACTCCACCCCCCCACCTATGCTTCCACCCCCAAAGAAAATTAATTTTTTTTATAATTTTTTTTAATAAAAGTTGTAAATCTAGTTGAAAAACTTGCTACTGTGAGAAAATCCAACAGAATGAGTCACTACAAATTAATGTTATACGTGTGAAATCAATATGAGAAAAGAAGCCACCTAAAACTTTAGTCACACAACTCATTCATATTTTTTTTTTATAAAAAAATCAATTTTTTTTACTCTACCCTTACCCCGCCCCTACACACCCATACCAAAAAAAAAAGAAGAAGAAGAAGAATTGTTTTAAAATTTATTTTTGAAAAATATCAACTTGTAAATTTTCTTAATCTTTTAATCGCATCCTACACTTATCACCCCAACCCCACCCCTCTCCCTCTCCCCCCACCCCTAAAAAATTTAATAATTTTACTTTTTTTACACAATCTCTGTCCACTCCCCCCTACTAGCAGCCCCTCCTGATGTTCAAAAATGTAATAATTTTAAAATATATATTTTAAATAAATTTAAATTTAAATTTTTTTTATCCCACACCTACACTTGACTCCCTCTCAGTTTGAGTGTTGGATTGAATTCCGAATCGAAAGTTGTATGTCGGGTCTCGTTAGAAGTTGGGTCCTAGGACTAATTCGGAATCACGATCAAATTCCAATTTAAAAGTCGAATCTTCCATTGGATATCAGATTTAGTTTCATCCAAAAATAGAGTAAAATATTTTATCTACATTGAATTTTAAAGTAGAGTTCTATTTACTCATTAAAATATGGGTAAAGTTCACAAATACCTTTTTTAGGGGATGATCTTGATAAAATGGCCCCAATAAGGGTGACTTTGCAAAAATACCTCCAATTCCTTTAAGAATATATTTTCGGACAAAATTGTCCTTTAGCTATAAGGACCCTTTATTTCACCTTCGCAAACCTGCCTTATGGGTAAGGATTTACACTATTTTTTTCTTTTTTTTCCTTTCATTTTTTTGTTAATATTTTGTTTCTTTTCTTTATTTTTTTCTTTTCTCTTTTGTTTTTTTCTTCTATTTTTTTCTTTCTTTTCTTTTTATTTCTTATGTTTATTTTCTCTTTCTTTTTTTAATTATGGAATAATAAATAATATTTATTTTATATATTTTATATTTATTTTGAATACAACAATTTCTAAATTCAAGCCAAGATTCAAGATAATTTTTTTTTCATATTTATTATTTTAAATACATTTAAAATTTCACGAGATACTTTATAACTCCTATTTTAGCGACAATATTTGACATAAATTTTTTTAAAGAATAAGTTACGTCCCATGGGCAAGAGTTGACATAGTTTTTTGTATTTTGATTTTTGAGATGCTCTATAACTCTTGTCTTAGAGATAAGACATAGATCAAGAACTTTACAAATTTTGTCTCATGGGCAAGACTTGACATTATTACATGGTCTATAACTTTTACCTTTTGAACCAAAGATTTCCAAACTACAAGTTAATACCCAAAGGCAAGGTTTGACACTATCAGATTATGTCTTGATTTATTAGATGCTCTATAACTTCTGCCTTAGAGGCAAAACTTAGACCAAGAACTTAAGAACTTAAGCCCATGGGCAAGACTTGACAACTACATTGTGTTTTGATTTATCATATATATAACTTTTACATTGTGTTTTGATTTATCATATATATAACTTTTGTCTCTCAGTCCATGGACTTCAAAACAACAAATTAAGCCTCATGGGCAAGACTTGATATGTCACATTTTCTTTTGATTTATGAGGTCCTCTATAACTATTGCCCTAGAGATTAGACTTGTTAGTCCAAGGACTTCAAAACAACAAGTCAAGCCTCATGGACAAGATTTGACATTAACACATTACGTATTGATTTATGAGATGTTCTATAATTTTTTCCTTAAAGGCAAGATATAAACCAAATATTTCACAAGTTATGCCCCATGGATAAGACTTGATACTACTGAATTATATCTCTATTTATCATACATTCTATAACTCTTGCCTCTTAACCCAAGGACTTAAAAATAACACATTAAGCTCCATAGCCAAGTTAAGCCCCATGTGCAAGATTTGACACCACCACATCATGTATTAATTTATTAAATATTCTATGTCATGTCCCGAGAGGGTACCCTTGGCGTGGTCGACACTCAAAGACTATTGCTAGTCCCCAAGCGAACCACTTGGCCTTATCGTCACATCATATTCAACAACAGAAGAAAACACTCAAAGAAAAGACTATGAATTAAATAATCAAGTCGTTATATAGAAAGAAGTTTCCAATAAACAAGAGTTAGAAAGGAAACAACACTTAACATCCTCTACTCAATGTCTATGAAGCCTTTGTACTTATCTAGAAGGTGCCAAGACAAGTCTCTCGTGCTACCTCAAAAGAAATAACTTTAACTACTCAATATAAAAAGGAAAAAGGCTCCTCCAGATAGCAAGGAGGGCTCACCAAATCAGCTGAATGTGAGTGGATCCACAACGGTATGTCTGTTGATGATGTTTAATACATGTCTCTGCATCATAAAATGATGCAGTCCAAATGGACGTTAGTACATTGAATATACTGGTATGTAAGAATGGCTAAAGTAAACACATAAGGCTCGACTCAACTCAACAAACTCGACTCAGAACTCAATGCATTCAACTCATGACTTGACTTAGTGGATATGCAAGTTTAATATTTTGAAATCATGCTTTAAATTATACCCAATGATTTATGCAACTCAGTTTAAAAATCATAATATGCTCAATCAAATGTTTCTTGGAAGTTTCTCTAACCGACATACTATCCACCTCACAAATATTTGGTGATGTACAATGACACAGACGTCATCACCACGTCCGTCCTAAACTTGCCAAGGCAAAAGATGTCAACCTCTCCCTCTCCCTTTCTCTCAGATCCAAAGAGAATGTTCATCTATTAGGATATGAACTGCCAGAGTGAACTACACGATTATCCTACGCTGGCGACGTAGTTCTAGGGTGTTTCCTCTCACCCAAATCGGTGCTCAATACTCCTTTCAAGACTAAAATATGCATATAAAAATCAACTCAATCTCATCTCTTTGCCTCATCTCAAACAACTCAACTCAATTTCTCAATAACTCAGTAACTCAAGTTTATCATCTATGCAATACAACTCAGGACTCCAACTCACACCATGCAAGACTCTCACTCATACGATCAATTAACATCATATAAATTATGCTCAACACATAAGACATATTAGATTCTTATTACATGCATATGTAAAGTAGAACATGTACTCCTCTTGCTCAACTTACTCAACTCAGAAAATTAGACTCATGATCTCAATGCAATAGCATACAAGAAATTAATGAAATTTGAGGCCAGGCTAACAAGCATACAATTAGTATTCTAATTTCTCGGTAACAACAATGCAACTCATCAACTTATTCAAGTACATTCATGAGGACTCAAAATAAGTGCAAGGAACTTATAACTTAAAATCACAGGGTTTTGTATTACTCAGTTATTACTTACAACGCTATAAAATATCTTCAAAAAATCATCTTTGTTAAACATAAAAACGACCACAAAATCTCAATTTAAAATAATGCATCAAATCAAATATAGTCCTCAACTAGGGTTCATGTGAATAAAGACATGAACATGCATCAAGACAAGTACTCCACTCATAAAGATCATTAACACACGTTTATGTACAAGAAACTTAATAGGACAATAGACAATTCCAGAATTCAATTCAAGAATTAGGGTAAACCTCTACTCGAACTCAATTGCAAGAAACTCAACATGTGGGGTGCATGGATGAACTCAATCCAACGCTTTAGGTAGCCTTACATACCTAGAAGTTGGAAAACAATCAATCCTCTGTCGATCCTAGCGTTTGAACTTAGAACCCTCACTCTTCTCCTTCTCTTCTTAACCCTAACTTTTATTTTTAGTGTAATAGGTAGGGGTGTGCAAAAACCGAACCGACTGATAAACCGAACCGATAAAAACATTATTGGGTTATTGTTATTGGGTTATTAGGTTATCGGGTTTTTAATGGTTTTCAAAAAAAAAATTATTGGGTTATCG
>JBCEWC010016375.1:0-13162 GCA_038996855.1 Solanum aculeatissimum | reverse complement strand
GATAGGCAATGAAACAATGTTATCTAAGAAAAGAAGAAAGAGAATTCTAAGAAACAGTAAAGTAAAGCTATACTATATTTAGTCTAACATTTCTCTACATAATTTATGGAAAAGGGACATGTACATACCTAAATAACCAACAAAAGACAACTGCCCAGCAGTGGACCCAAAGTGTCCAAATTGCTCAACATAAGGGCATATAAGATAAATAATAAAAGTACCACCTAATTGCTCTTCTAACCAACTCAACGACTAATTACAATTACTCCTCTATGCTGCAAAATCTATTCTCACATCAGTATCCTATATGTATATGTGACCTCTAGTGTGAGAGAGAGAGAGACTCCTACTTCTATCTTGAAACGGAGAAACTCAAAGAGACATTTTACAAATGTGTTTTTAGCTAGGCCAAGCCTTGACCTTGCCATGGGATCAAAGCAGAGAACCCAAATCCAAGCTCTCGAATGAACATACCAGAGACTTGTCTTGTTGGGAAGTTTTGTTACTTGGGCTGCGGAGGCTTAGAGAATGGAGAAGGGGTTGAAGGTGTATCTTCATGCTTCAGATTAGAAGTAGTTATGGAGGAGGAACATAGGGTGGATGAATGAAGAGTATCTGAGGCTGGATAGATGGCATGACAACTCTGGTCGTGCAAAGGAGAGGACCAACCAAGGATGTGCTACAATTAGTATTCTTTATGTCCCAATTCATTTGGCGTGTGAACTTGTTCAAAAAGGTGGGATATTTATTCAGCAGCTAGGTGTTGTATGAGTTATAGTAAAAAATAGGAGAAATATTCCAACAAAGTGTAAATTTTTCCTTTTCCCAAGTTAAACACGAAGCTAGTAGTAGATTACCACCAATCTCTGCATAACTACTTTTATACCATAAATAAGTGGAGGTGAAAATTTCTCAATTTTAAGGAATAATCATTTACATCTCTTTTTCAAACATATTCTATGGTGTATACAAAAGTCCTTTATTCAAAGGAATATTTTCAGGTGACTGACTATCTGAGCACCAAATTAAAACCAATTACTGTAACAAGTCCGTCCAACTCTTCAGTTTTAAAGCTAAGTTGGCTGCAATTAGAATTCTATGCCTCAAAATTGCATTCCCAGCTTGATTATATTACCAGAAGCAGCAATATCGGTGTGTTTAACATTGATTTCCAACATAAAACCTCCAGTCTCGAGCATTAGCCGACTCCTGGCTGCAACACAGGAAAGAAAGTCCAGTTGTTTTGAATACCTGATTCCTTCTGCCCAGCACCCTTGTCACTAGTCCACCACTCACAGTCAATACTGTCCTTCTCCAAGACTTCTATTTTCACATTGTCAAAATCAAAATCTTTGCTTGAGCCAAAGGTAATATTCCGGTGCTTTCGATAACATTGATCTTCCCCACTTTCTGAAGCTTTCCTAGGCGATCCGTATGATTTTTCTTCGACCATAGAGCTACCACTTTCCATTTCATTGGCTAACAAATTGGGGGCATCCATTGGTAGAGTCTGTTGCGAATGTGACATGACGGGTTCCTTCTCTCTACAACTCGGAACATCTTCAGTTAATTCAAATGAGACTCTGTGATCAATTACACCTTCCTCAGTTTCAGATCCATTATCAGAATTGGCAAGAGATGCTACCTCAGAGATTTGGTTCTCCAAAAGGTAATTATCTCGGGAAGGAGGTTCCCCACCATTTGGAGTCACAGTACCAGAACCTAGCCTTGAAATCCCACCGTTCGGGGTCAGAGTTCCAGAACCCAGCCTAGAGCCCCAGCCACTTGGTGTCAATGATCCTGAGCCAACTCTTGAGCCCCATTTGCGAGTGTAGAAATGTTCATAACCAAGAAATTTTGGAGGCTCCCCCTTACGGAACTCAATAATAGGGCATTTTCCAGGGAAAGGTGAGGAGGTGCCAGAATTTGATACTACTGAACCTGGAGATATCAGATTACTACCTGGACTTCCTGGATCTTGATAAGGCACAAATTCATACTGGGACAACGGGAACTTATAATTGGAACCACTATATCTTCTGTTGCGGGCCAGTGATGATGTCAAAAGCTGCGCAAAAGGCACTTCTGGCGAAGGTGGAGTTGTCATATGCACTGGCTCGGGTGGAGGAGTAAAATTAGCAGTAGATGGTTCAGTAGTGAAGGTAGAGAAAACAGGTGGGGAAACTAACTGTGTTTCATGAGCATAGGGACCAATTGCAAAAATAGACGCAGTCCCACCGGGAGAATATGCATTGATAGAGAGGGACTTGAGAGAGAGTAATCCTGCGGGTGACTGGGTAGCAGAAGGAGGATCAGACGGAAGAAAGGATGCAGGAGAAGAGGGAGGAGCTATAAAGGGAATTACAATGGTGGCTGAGTGGTTTGGATTTTCAGTAACTAGAACAGCAGGTGCAGGTGCTGCAGGTTCAGGAACGAGGACAGCATGACCAATTCTTTTGCTGTGCTTGTAAGAACCAAAACACCAGTATAGACTCCAGCAGCTTCCCCATCTTCTCTTCTGGAACCAAAAAGTTTAAGTTTGTGACTGATAAGTCTTCAAAGGAGAATTATGAGCACAATCTTACACTTTTAGACAACTGTAAGACTCAGCATTATAAAAAGCTCAGTAAGATCCATATTATTTAAACCTAAAATGAAAAAGGCAAGGGAAGGGAAGAAAATACAAGTAGAATTTCAAACTTGAAGTTCTAAAAATTTCACATTTCTCAATCTTCATAGGAAAAAGATGAGCAGATTCCAAACTGTAGAAAACTCTAATACTCGATGTTATAACGAGCACATAAATCCCTGCTGCTAGTTAAATCATCTTGAAACTTCAAGACTTAATAAGTCAAGCATCTCAATAATGTTGTTGTATGCTACATTGAAATCATAAGCTAGCACAAGAAGCTGCAATATTAACAGACTTCAATGTTTTAACAAAACAAACCTACAAGGTCAAAATATGGAGTTGGTGACACAGAAATTTCAAAGTGCACATGCTATCTAGAGACCAAAGCAACTAATATTTGTGTCTTGAAGTTGTTACCATAATCCTATCATGCTCAAGTTTAAAGTTTTTTAACATGTCTTAATTGTCTACATCAAGCATAGTTTACACAGAAAACTAGTACATATTGTCCTTCGTAATATTCACTGTCCAAAAATGGCAATTATTAGTGCATGTGAAAAAAGTTCAAGCACCGACCAAGTTGACATTGATTAAATCTCTTGCAGTACCAGGTTCCTACAGAAGTAAATACTCAAATCCAATAAAAGCATCAACAAAAGAAAGAAAAAGTTATATTTTCTCTTGGTCAGCATTTTAGACTGCTTAAATTAGTTTTTGATCATATAGAAAACCTACCAACTCCCAAATTCCCAGTAGATGACCTCATTATTAAGAATTCCTTTTTGGTAGTTTCTTACATGAAGTTAAATTCAGAGCACACATTAAGTTTTGTTGCTTTAGCCTGTTATACCCAAACCATGACCAACATTTATTTGGCCATCGGACTTGGAGCGATTCCTCCTCTGCCTCGAGCAATGCTTACTTTCTCTGAATATCTGAGAGTCCTGTTTCCTATCTAAACTATTTTAGTCAGCACTAATATATATGCCAAAAAGGCTGGCTAAAGATGGTAATAACTGGCTACAACCTATAGGTGCCCCAGAACTGGCCAGTTACAAATACCCAACTATCAACATCCTCCTCTGATTTTTTGGCAATTACATATATGTAAATTGGTAGCCAGTATTCCCAAGGAAATACATCCTTTGGACATCAGAAATGACACTAGTGACTGCTTCTAGTTCTCATAGCTTGAACAAACTAGGGTGTAGATGTACTCGTCCTTCTCGAAGACATTATACACCTTGAAAATTGTATAGCATATCTTAAGTAACCATTTTCACAAAGATGCTGCATCATTTTCCTAATCATAACTTGTATAAATTAGAAATAAGAACACAAAGTGCATATGCAAAGGCCAATTGTTATATAGTTAGACATTAAACTGCAAAGTGAAAGGCAAGCATCCTGAACAAGAACACAATCTGGCAAGTGTAGAAGGAGAAGTCACTCTATATTTGGCTGGCATTTCAGTTTCAATTTTCTAGCAGCATAGAGACCTTTAGTTGTAGAAAGAATTCTTGATGGAAAAGAGGAGCACTGATTTCTCAGTTGAAAAACTGCGTAATGCAAAACCATAGGAATATAGTTTACTAACACCCACAAGGTAGAAGAAGATCAGACGAACTTTCAGCACCGATTGGGAATATAAATATGGCTACAAGACAAGAACCAATATAGCTATGTGGGGTATCATGATTGATTAGTGGAACACGCAAAGGTGGTTATCAACAACATGCAGAGAACTGCTATATTGTTTTAAAAAATGCAGAATTAAAGAGAATTCTCTCTTCTCCAAGCCAGGTCTCAAAATATGTTGTTTCAGTTGGATGCTATGTTCTTTCATGGCACTGCTCCCTTTGTTGACTTTGATCTGTATCACATGATCCACTGGTACAGATGGTCACATAATAGGTGATGAACCAGGAATCACGGAGGAAAAAGGAGAACTGCTTATTGCTTAAAAGTTAAATGATTTTCAAGATAGAGAAAAAGGAGACCCCCAAAACTGGACCCAGATGCAGAAAAAGTTTTCACCCTTCTCTACACAACCCACCAGTTGATCCTAGTCCAAGCTAAAAAGGCAAGACAAATACTTCCTAATCTTACCCAGTCCACATCCTAAAAACCGAGTTGATTTCTCAAATGGTCATTCAAGTAATGACTTTTATCTCAAAAATTCACCTCTCTTCTTGATTCTAATTTTTTTCGGCAAATAAAGTGACTTTTTTAGATAATAACTATTATACTAGTTGAGTAACTAGCTGATAAATCAACTCCCTCAAAGCCTGAGGATTGTAGCAGAACTCCCCTTATGCAATCCAAATCTCTCTAGCTTTTCCCTCCACATGTTTGTTTATCCTATAATCACCTTCAACAAATAGAAATCCTCCATGTATTTGTGACTAGCTTTTGTAGGCCACAGATTTACTTCCAGAGGAAGCTTCAAAATCCACAATGGACTGAATTTTACATATCTAATCACCGCAAAAGGATCTTCCATCTCCCCCAAAATCTTATATCATAGTGCACAACTATAATTTGGTGTCATTCATGATCAGCTTCGATCTGTTCTCTTTTTCCCCCTTTGTTTGATGATTCCAGATCATCTTAGCTTATAAACACAACGATCAACCAAATCTCCAATCCAGTCCACAAAAAGATCTCAAAAAGTAATCAGCAAAGAGAAAACACTTAAAAAAAAAAACTTTTACCTTTAACTTCACAAATACATGAAATTTGCATCCAATCATTATAAACAAAAAAAAAAAAGTAACACAAAAAAAAAATCATGAATACTGTTTGCTCAACTTTTATCATGGAGAAGCTGTTACAGTAACAAACAGAGTACGTAATTATATACATACCTGAACTGTAGACGGTTGAACTCTACTCTCTGCATTAACTATGGCTGAAGCGGCAGCATTTACAGTATCTACAGTATTCTGTACGCTACTCATCCTTGAAAAAAACAATTGTAAATTCTGTTGGCCGGCGAAGAATGATTGATTTTCCGGTAACTGAACGGCCGGAAATTAATTAAGAAAGAAACTGAGGAGACATTCGAAGAAGAAGAAACACAATAATCGAGAAACGACAGCGATTTATTAAGAAGGAAAAAAAAGGAAAAGTTAATTAGAAGAAGAAAAAAACCAGAGTAGCGTCTCTCTCTAGCTGTTATTTTGTAATTATGTAGGGAAAGTGGGGTCAAAAATAACATTAAAGCAAACATCTGTGGTAGTATTATATTACGCATAAGATGGGGGAGGTGGGTATGGATAATGTTGGAATTATTAGTGAAGAGATGGAATGACGGAAATGTCCTTGGATTGTCGTTGAATTTAATGAGGTACCATTTTCTTTTTTTCTCTGTAAGCGGCGCAAGATAGATAGGTTTGGCTATTAATGGCAAAACTGACGCCAGGGATGCGCATTTATGGAAGAGTATGCGCATTGTGCCACCGCGTGAGGTCTATCACTCGGATCACGTGACCGTCGTGATATCTGAGTTGTTTGCTTTTTCAATTTTCCGTTTCAAATTATTTATCGTATTTCGTAGAGAATACTAAAAAGATTTTTAAACTTAAAACGAATTATTAGTTTCGTCTTTAAACTATTAATAGATTTAAAAACACTTCTTAACTTAACGAACTAAGCTTAAATACACCCCTCTTTCACACACAAAAATGTGTCATACACGCGCTACACATGGCTTAAAAACATTCCTCAACTTGACAAACTAAGCTTAAATACACCCCTCAACTTGACGAACTAAGCTTAAATACACTTCTCTTATTATATATATAATTTTAAAAAAAAAATTGTTATTTCTTTAATTAAAAAAAATAAAGAAATAAAATATAATTCTAGATACAAGGTTCTAAAGTGTAGTTTTCACACTTCTAATATTCTTTCTTTCCTACGAAACTAGAAAACCCCCTGCTTTGTAAAAATTGGTGCCAAGTTTAAAATCCTTTAATTTTCATGAAAATCAAAGAGTTATGTTGTAAGATTTCTGAAATAGTTTCGTAGGGAAGAAAGAGTGTTAGAAGTGTGAAGACTACACTTAAGAATCTTGTATCTATAACTATATTTTACTTCTTTATTTTTTATAATTAAAGAAATAACACACACACACACACACACATATATATATATATAATAAGAGGGGTGTATTTAAACTTAGTTCGCCAAGTTGAGGGGTGTATTTAAGCTTAGTTCGCCAAGTTGAGGGGTGTATTTAAGCTTAATTCGTCAAGTTCGAGGGTGTTTTTAGTACTTCTCTCTATTTCTTAATCTTCTTAAAAGATGTTCCTGTGATATATATTAAGCGTCTGTTTGATAATTGAAAAATCATATGGTAATTAGAATTAATGTAATTAATCGAATGATAATTATTAAATTTAGTAATTACAAGTATAGTATTTAATTGCACAAGTATAATTATAAGGTTATATTAAATTTAAAAATTTAAAAATTAATTATCTAAAATTAAAAATTTTATATTAAACAAACAAGGATATTTATAAATGATACTAAATTAAATATTTAAGATATATATTATCTTTTAAAAATATATTAATTAATACACATATGTTCCTAACTAATATTTAAAGAAAATAATTGACTTGTATTTTAAAAATTAATATATTTTAATTAAATGAACCATAAAACAAAAAATACAAGATTTCTTTGAACATAAGTGCATGATTGAAAAAAATATATAAATATTATAAATATAATGCCGTCAAGATAATCTATCAAGTCTAACTAAAAAATAAATAACTTGTGGTATGAAATATCAAGTCAATACTACTAAAATATAATGCTTTCGGTCTGAAATTGGGACGCTACTTCTCATTAGCTCCACTTGAGTGAAGAAAAAGACTACAAATATTTACTATATTGAAATAGTATCTATTTTCTTTTTTCCTTCTAGTAATGGACTGTGGAAGGAGTAAAAAAGGGTATATATAATTGAATGTAAAGATTCAATAAATTGAAATCACAAATTGGATGTTGTAGTTATTGGATTGTTGTCTACTATAATAATAACATATTCAACCGTTAGGCATTAGCAACCACAAGCATATATCAATTGCTATCATAAAATTGCATTATTTCCTCATATGTTAAGGGAGGAAAAAAAAGAGAAAAAGTTTAAAGCATGTGAGTTAACTTGTTTAATATAAATTCCATAACATTTTATTTCTAAAAAAAATTATACAATATTTATAAAATTATGTCAAATTTCAAAATAACCTACATTAATATGATTTAAAAGGAAAAGAAGATCTAAGTCCATAATTTTTGTTCAACAATGACTTCTACTTTAATTTAAAAATCACATACTCACAAAATTATGCTAATAAAAAAATAAATATAAAATAAATAAAAATAGATAATATGAAAAATTACATGAAATCACATGAAGTAAATGTTGAGAATGAGAAGGAAATGAAATATAAAATAATTTTTTTAAAATATTAAAGGAAATGAAAATGAAAAGAACTTAAATTAATAGTAATAAAAAAAAATTATAATGAAAAAAAAATTAAAAAAATAAAAGGAAGAAATTAAAAAGTAACTCGCTTGTAATTACACCAAGTAATTACCAACAATTCACAACTTCCCCTTGAGAATTAAAGACTGTAATTACACCCAATTACTTATTGACCAAGTAATTACATAGCCGACCAAATAGATCAGATGGTGTAATTACACCAAATCCAATTACCAGGGTGACTTTTCAAACAGACCCTTTCGAAACTCAAGAGAATTGTTGAAATTTTTTTCATATATTTTTAAAAAATAATGTTCTTAACTATTTTGAATTTTTTAGGAGAATATTCGGAACAAGCAAAAGGAGGATAGTGACAAATGGTCTTTAAGTTTTGACCTTACATATTCTTTTTTTTAAAAAGTGTATCGAATTTGAACAATTCACTTAATATAGATCAAAGGGAGTATTGATTAAAAGGAAAAAATTACTATCTTATCACTCTAATATGTTAAGATAGAATTTTTCTTGAACTTCATTAACAACTACTTACTAATCCTCTTTTTATTTTTATTTTTATTTTTAATCTATGTTCAATATCTCAAGTTTGATTAGAAAGAGAACGGTCTGTTAGAATACAATAATATATTGAAGTTACATGTTTATCATTCGTGTCGTGTTTTTTATTTGACTTACATACTTATACGTGCTTACTATTCGTATCGTTCTTTTGATTAAATGTACACGATTATCATCATGTGATATTTTTTATTCAACTTACGCGCTTGCTATTGGTATAATGCTTTCGGTTTGAAATCGCGGCGCATTTTCTCATTCTGCTTCTTAACTTTTAGCTCCATACGAGTGAAGAAGAAGACTACAAATATTTACTATATATATATTGAAATAGTATCTAAAAAAATAATATTATAAATAATAAAATAAAAGACATAGTTAATTTTATTTTGAGTTTTTAAAAATAATAAGTATCTTAATTTTTCAAAAAAAAATAAAAAAATTACAATACATAATTTGAAACGGAATATATTTTAGCAGCTTACTTTTGAGATATCTCCATGAACATATGCGCCAAAATTACCTTTTTTTAAAAAAAATTCGTGTTTAATGTATAGTAAACCAGTAATTGAAGGAGAAAAAAAGGATATAAATATAATTTAATGTAAAGATTACATAAATTGAAAATCTAATTTGTGATGTTATAAGTTAGTTATTGGATTGTTCCTTTTAAGATGCCTGATTAGTTGAGTAATAATAAAATAAATTTTTAACCGTTAGGCATTAGCCACCACTAACATATATCAATTGCTATTACAAAATTGCATTATTTCCTCGTATATTATGTGGAAAAAAAGAGAAGAATTTTAAAGCATGTGAGTTAACTTGTTTAATATAAATTCTATATCATTTTAATTTTGTTTTCTAAACTAAATTATACATACAATATTTATAAAACTATGTCTAACAATATGAATCATAATTTATAATAAATAATTTAGAGTTAGTTTTTTTTTATCTCTCAATTAAGAAAAATATTGATATCCTTTTCAAAACTTAAATTATTTACACTAAAAATGCAATTTAAAAAAAATAAAATTACATTATCATTTAACTTAAACATGTGATAATGTTCATTATTATCCATATTATGTTATCATGAAATAATAATTGTTTATTCTTAACTATATCTTTTTTACAACATTAAAGTATAAAAATTAGAATTAAAGGTATATTGAAATATATTTTAAATCATATGTCTTAAATATGTTATGTAAAATATTATAATTAAACAATTATTAAATATAAAGATAAATATTATTTTTTAAATACTTTTTTTTGAAGAAATGAAACGAAAAAAGTATGTGATAACAAAAGTTCCTGTTGTTCTTTATAACAGAAAATGGGTTAGTTTGTCGGGTGATTCATGAGATAGATTACATATTTTAGGATTAAATTTAGAATTAATTTATTTTTTACTTAGTTGAAGGTGTAATATTTCATTAAATTTGATGTTATTTTATCTAACTTTTTAAATACAAGAGCAAATTTATAAGCTAAAATACGAGTCATGTGATGAATTCGTTGCCTCCTTATAAAATTAGATATTTTGTGTTATAATACCATAAAATTAAATTGTGCACTTAATTGAATTTAAGTTATTCATTTAAAGAATTAGAAATCAATTCTCATTTAATATATTTTCTTGGTAGTGCTTTCAACTGATTTTCAATCGGACTACAAGTTGGTACCGATACAAAAAGGCTTTTGAGCATTATATCACAGATCGTGATTATCCTTTTTACCTTGACTAATATTGCATATCGTCCACTTGTTCTATAAAAAATTACGTGCCTACCAATTAATCATATTTTTAGAAAATTTAAATTTATAGAAAATTTAAATTTATTTAAGATAAATTAATTAAAAATTCTAATGATGAAATAAATTAATTTGCGACCCTAAAATGAAAAAAGTGGAGATTATAATGGAAGCTACTACACGTGCGGGGAACCACCCATCTTTTGTTGTTTTTCAAGTTTTGGTGCTTTTTTGAGGCCCTCGTGTGCCTGCCTCTTCCTGTTTAAGACAATGACCTTCTTCTATCTATGTTTTTTTTCTTAAAATAAATTCTCCCCCTTTTAACTACTTTTCCTATTCTTTTTTCACAAAGCAAGCAGTCCCAATTTGTCATGAAACGTGAAAGCAAAAGATCCTTAATTAATTTTTTTTAAAAAACTTTTCTATTGCTTAACTTTTACATTAACCTTTTTTGGCCATGCAACAAGTTAGCTTTAATAGTTATAGCCTTTTCAGCCATTTACCTTTTCATGTAATCCTTACATTTTTAACCATATCTTTTTTGTTTAATGATGAAGATAATGATTGTTAATTAACATACATAAAAGAAAATTAGGCAAAAACGTCGTACGTGGGAAATTACCAAGTGTGAATCCACTTCAATATCAAACAATAATCATTCACTCTTTTTTTGGTTCCTATGCCTCTCACCCCTCGTAGTCTCATGGGTGAAGTGATAATTAAAATGTTGGTTAGTAGCTTAAAAATAAACAACACTCATTTAATAAATTAAGGGCTCGTAATTGGTGGGAGAACAAGTTATCCAAAATAAATTATTCCGAGATTATTAGTAATTTCATTTTGAATGTGAGATAAAAATAACATTACCTATAATCCTCAGATAGATAAGTTATCCACAATTTTATTCTAATCAAACTTGAAATAAACTCATCCTAAAACTAATCATGAAATCAATTATCCCTTATTCCTCGTACCAACTGACCTAAGTTTGCTGATAGTGCCAAAAAATTGTTATACTATCAATCAATATAAATTAAATCTATTTTGTTTTACAACGCAATTTATGAATTTATGCTATATATACTATTAGTGTTTTGAAAAAAAAAAAAACCACCAAGTAACTTTTACCTGATAATAAATAGTTTATATTAGTTTCACCATTATAAAGTTCATATTAATTTTTTTTTTACATATGAATAATCTTTAAGTGATATGAGCATATAATTATTATTTTTGCCTCCTACCGATATAATATATTACTTAAATTGAAAGATTTTATATATTGGCTTGGACGTGAACTAGTATGGAAACATTGGATTTGCCCCTACCCTAACGTGAAAAGAAAGGATGATGAAGATTTCAAGCTAGACATAATTAAAAGTCGTTGGGTGACCTAAATTTGATGGTTAGAAAGCTAAAGTGACGAAAAAGGCTATAGAATTAATAGGGAAATAGCTAGGGGGTCCATGACAACAAGTGAAGAAGACGTGCCACCACCAATTGCAATATTGGGCCTCCATATTTCCTCATCAATAAAACTAGCTATCATGTCAAGTACCTTTATCCTTTACATTTCTATGCTATACATCAAAATAATAATCAATAAATATACATATTTTGTATGTATTAACTAGCTACTGTAATTATTTTCGATCCATCGAGCGGCCAAAATATATGTTACAAACTTTATCATTGACTAAAAAACATCTTTTATGTGTTGGAATGGTTTTAAGTGTTGTGGGGTCGAGAGAGTATGGGAAAATGGTCCTACAACACTAAAGTTTAGCCCAACATATCACATGTTCCAAGTAGGTGGCCGTTAGATCACCCCAAATTAAACCCCTTTCGTGTACATTTACACTAGTATTGGTTTATCCTTTCTAACACATTTGACAACAATTTGCCATTACCTTATGTGTTTGTCCTCATTCATCACACTTTAATTTCTTCTTCAAGTTGTCTTCTACTCCAATCTCATGTATACACGCATGCATCAAATGTACATATATGTTGTTCTATATATCAATAATATAAAATAACTCAAAATTTCAAGTCAATAATTATAAAGTTATTACTGTACTATCCATGTGTGGAAGGTAATTGCATAATTGAGCCCCTCTATGTTCAATAGACATGTTCAAACGTGCCCGGTGTGTTGAGTTTGTCCCACATTATTTATAGGATGGGATTAATTTGATTTCACCTCATGAACTAATTTATAAAATTGAAAATATATTTCTTTTTCGAATTGAGAGTACAAGTAAGCACCAGTTCACCTATATTTATTATGACAAAAGCTACAATATTCAACCCTTAGCGTTTTATTGGACATTTGGTTGTAGTTACTTGCTAACATTGATCATGTGAAGTACTCAACTTGATGATCTCTCTATTTCTTTAGAGCAATTTTTTTGTTGTTACTTGTCTATCATCATTAGTTCGATCAGTCATCTACATAGTGTTGAAAGTAATAGTTATAAGCGTGTGGAGCCACTCCATGTTTAACAAGATATTTTAATTAAAATATATATATTTGAAAAAGATTTAAGTATATTACTAAATGATTTTTGTCAATTTTATCCTCATGAGTAGGCCCGCCCAATGTCTATCATGGTATCTGTAATCATATGAAATTTATTAAAATATAAATTTTATAAAATGATTCAAATTATATTAAATTCAAAATATATTAG
>JBCEWC010016374.1:0-13163 GCA_038996855.1 Solanum aculeatissimum | reverse complement strand
CACATCCAGATGATGCGGTCAATGCCGAGCTACGGGATAGTGATGATGATGCCACCCATGCCGCCATAGCCCGTGCAACAAATGCAGAGGCCGCCCGGGCTACACTTCTCTTTCTCCGAGGTCAATTCTCCGAGCCCAACCACATACCATCGAACATACCATCGAACAACAAACCTACAATAGCTTTTTTAGGAGTACACTCAATAATGAGATGCTTTTTTTGAGTGTAGGTTTCTATTTTGAGTGTAGGTTTGTTGTTCGATGGTATGTGGTTTGGGATATTAGCTGAAATTTTCAAAAATGACCTTCAGGATCATTACATCATCTACCACTAAAAACAATACTTGTCCTCAAACATAAGACAAGGAAACATACTTGAAGTCTAAAAATGGTGAGGATATCGGGCCCACATATCAGACTCCATCTCCCAAGTAGCCTCACTTACGGGCCGATCATGCCACTGAACCTTTACTGAAGCAATCTCTTTGATCCTCAACCTTCTAACATATTTGTCCATAGCCACGGGCTCTTCCTCGTAGGTCAAATCTGGACTCAACTCCACTGAATCAAGGGATAACACATGAGAATCATTAGGAACATAGCACCTCAACATAAATACATTAAATATAGGATGAACTGAGGATAAACCAGGTGGCAAGTCAAGTTTGTAAGCCACCTCTCCTATACGCTCTAGAATCTCAAAAAGGCAAATATACCTAGGGATGAGCTTGCCCTTCTTCCAAAATCGCGTAACACCCTTCATGGGTGAAATCCTCAACCAAACCCGATCTATCTCTATGAACTCTAGTGGTCGAACCTGCCTATCAACATAACTCTTTTGTCGACTCTAGGCTGTCAATAGTCTATTCTGAATCATACAAACCTTCTCCATGGTATCTCTAAGCAAGTCAGTATCAAGGTTATCAACTGCAACAGAATCAAACCAACCTATGCGTGATCTACACCTCCACCTATATAATGCCTCAAAAGGGGCCATCTGAATGCTGCAATGATAACTGTTGTTGTAAGAAAACTCCGCCAAAGGAAAATGTTGATCCCACCTGGCACCAAAATCAACCACGCAAGATCTAAGCATATCCTCAAGTACCTAAATAGTCCTCTCTGACTGACCATCTCTCTGGGGATGAAATACTGTACTCAAATCTAGTATAGTACCCAAGCTATGCTGCAAGGCCTTCTAGAAATAAGATGTAAATAATAAGCTGCGATTCGATACAATAGACACCATGACCCCATGAAGTGTCACTATCTAACTGATGTAAAGGTGAGCCAACTTCTTGGCTGTAAGCTTCACCTTAACAGGAATGAAGAGAACGGACTTGGTCAAGTAATCCACTACTACCTAAATAGAGTCAAACCCTCTAACTGTGGGAGGTAATCCAACTACGAAGTCTATGGTGATGCATTCTCATTTCCACTCGAGAATGAGCATCCTCTAAAGCTATCCATCTAGCCTCAAGTGCTCACACTTGACCTGCTAACATGTCAAGCACCTGGCCACAAACTCTAAAATGTCTCTCTTCATCCTGCACCACCAATAATGATGACTCAAGTCATGGTACATCTTAGTTGTACCCGGGTGAATAGAATACCTAGCACAATGGGCCTTATCGAGAATCTATCTGATCAAATCACCCACCTTAGGCACCCAAATCCTACTCCGAATCCTCAATACACCCTCTAAATCAATCTTGGCTTGCTTAGCTTTCCTTGTAACCACTTTGTCACGAATCTGACATAGCCTCTCATCCTAAAATTGGTGGCTCCTATTCTGATCCATCAAGGAAGAACGAGCCTCAACACAAGCAAGCACACCACTATCCTCATAAATCTACAATCTTACTAGCATATTAGCTAACCATTGAATATCCCTAGCCAAGGGTCTCTCCTCAACCCGAATAGCCATAAGACTCCCCTTACTAGAAGCCTTCTTACTTAAAGCATCAACCACCAGATTAGCTTTTCCCGAGTGATATAGAATTAAGAGTGTCAAAATGAGCCCAAATATAGGTAACCCGCCCAACCCGCTCAAAATTTTATGGGTTGGGCTCAAGATAATTTTAATTGGGTTCAATCTCAACCAGTTCAAGTCTTAACCCATATCAAAAGAATCTTCAATTGAGCCCAATTTAATCTTAAATTTCAACCCGCTCTAAGGCTCTTTACTTGCATTGATGTAATGTGTGTTTTCTATCTATTTTATATTTTCTATCAATTTGTAACTTTATATTATTATATTTTGAGTTCACATTTAAATTGTGATTATAAAAAAATAATAATATTATATTAGAATTATTGTGATTGAGCATGTCAAATTGGGTGGGTCATGACCCAACCCAAATTTGAGCCCATTTGAGCTCAACCCATTTGAGCCCAAAGTAAGTTTGAATGGGTCATAGCCCAACCCAATTTCTATTTCAACCCATTCTAGCATTCTCAATTTTAACCCAACCTGCCCGTTTGACACCCCTACATAGAATAGTCAAGTCATAATCCTTTATAAGCTCAATCCATCTCCTTCGCCTAAAATTTAAGTCCTTTTGGCTGAAAATATAGTGAAGACTATGGTGATCAGTGAAGATGTCATAGTGAACCCCATAAAGATAGTGCCTCCACAACTTCAACACAAATACAACAAATGCCAACTCCAAATCATGGGTGGGATAGTTCTTCTCATGAGTCTTCAACTGCCTAGAAGCATAAGCTATCACCTTCCCCTTTTGCATTAAGAGTCCACCCAAACCACTTCTGGAGGTATCACAATATATCGTAAAGCTAACACCTTCTTCCGGTAAGGTAAAAATAGGAGTTGTAGTCAACAATGTCTTGAGCTTTTGGAACCTCTCCTTACACTCATCTAACCAATGGAATGGAACATTCTTCTGAGTGAGCTTGGTCAATGGACCTACTATAGAAGAGAAACCCTACACAAACTACCTTTATTAACCAGCCAAGCCCACAAAACTCCAAATCTTAGTCGCCAAAGTAGGTATAGTCCAATCCTAAACTGCCTTAATTTCGTTGGATCAACTCAAATACCCTCTCTACACACAATGTGACCTAGGAAAGCCACCAAACATAGTCAATACTTACACTTGGAGAACTTAGCATGTAACCTCTCCTCTTTAAGCCATTGTAACATAATCCTCTAATGCCGCTCATGATCTGCCTTGGTCTTGGAGTAGACCAATATATCATCGTTAAAGACAATAACAAATGAATCCAAACATGGATTGAAAACACCATTCATAAGCTCCATAAATGTGACTGGGGCATTGGTTAGCCCAAATGACATCACTAGAAACTCATAGTGCCCATATCTAGTCCGAAAATCTATCTTAGGAATGTTAGAAGCTCTGATCCTCAGTTGATGATATTTGAATCTCAAATCAATCTTAGAAAATATGACTACACCCTAAAGTAGGTCAAATAGGTCATCAATCCTAGGCAGAGAATGCTTGTTCTTCACTGTCACTTTGTTTAGCTGTCTATACTCAATACACATTCTTATAGAGCCATCCTTCTTCTTTACAAAAAACATCCCAAGGTGACATACTAGGGCATATGAACCCTTTACTCAATAGGTCTTGGAGCTGCTCCTTTAGCTAATTTAACTCAGTCGAAGTTATACGGGAGGGAGGAATAGAAATAGGCTTAGTATATGGCTCAATATCAATAGCAAAATCAATATTCCTATCAAGAGGGACTCAAGGAAGAATAGTAGGGAACATATTAGCAAACGCCAAAAAAACAAGAATAAACTCCATCGGTGGTGGCTCAACACTGGTATCATGGATAAAGTCCAGATAAGCGAGGCAACCTTGATCCACTAACTTTCATGCCTGAATATAAGAGAACTTTTTAAGGATAAGAATCACTTGATCCCTTCCACACAATTCTCTATCTACGAGAAATGACTAATGTCACAGTCTTAGCATAATAATCAAAAATAGTCTGGTGGGAAGAAAGTCAATTCATCCCTAAAATCATATCAAAATCAACCATATCAAGTATAATCATGTCAACCCAAGTATCATAGACATCTAAGAGATAAGAAAGAATCAGTACACCCAATCCACCACTAAGGGATCACCTACCAGGGTAGACAAATACACGAGCACATATATATGCTTACATAATAATCAAACTCAACAAAGAAATATGCAGATACATAAGAATAAGTGGATCTAGGATCAAATAATACCGAAGCCGTCCTGTGGTAAACTGGAATAATACCTTTAATAACTGTATCTAACAGCTCAGCCTTGGGCCTCCCAGTAAAAACATAGAAATGACCACCTTTACCCCCAACTAGCTGAATAGAACCTTTACCACCCTGCTTCCCCACTATATCACTTGTACCTCTACCTGGAGTACGTCTACCTCTACCTAGTTGACCTTTACCATAACCCCTAATCTGAGGGGCTAAATTTCTAACTGGAGGTACCTGATTTCTAATCGGTGTTGCTGAATAAGAGCGGTGTGGCCTCGTATGAGTCTGGTAGGGGAAAAATCTAATCATATGATCTGTAGATCCATACCCAAAGCACGACTTCGGGGAGAGAGAAATAAATATCATAAAGGGAGAAAACTGTAGCCACCTTATCCCACGGGCCTCTGCTGGGAGCTAGACAATCCTTGACTATAACTATGAGAACCACGAGGTCCCATAACACCCTCTAAAGCTGGAAAATATGCATGAACTGGCCCTCTATGTTAGGGAGTGTTGCCTCCTCTATGGACACCTTGACCTCCAAATGAAGAGATGGTGAAATGTCCTAAATACCAGACCTTCTTAGGGTGTCCAAACTCCACTCTCAACAATAACTCTGCCTCCTTGGCGGTACTAACTACAGTCTTAAAGGCAGCACCCTCTCGGGAGGATTTGAACATATAGGAATAGATGGAGAATGCCAAAAACCTTCACGAACCTACAAACTCTCTCTGCCTCAGTAGGAATCAATGATAATGCATATCGAGACAGCTAATAAAAGTTTGCCTCACACTCAGCCACAGTCAAGCCACCCCAAGTCAAAGTCTCAAATCTGGTCCGGCTATCCTCTCTAACACTCCATGGTATGAACCTCCCTTAGAAAGCCTCTGAAAATACCTCCCACTCAACTGAAGGGGACCCTGTTGGCTTGGAATACAAATAAGACTGTCACCACTCTCGAGCTATCCCTCTCAACTACAAGGCAACAATCCTAACCCCTCGTGAATCCACCATGCCTACGACTTCTAACATCTCGTAGCTCAAAGTGAGAAACTCATAGGTGTCCTCTCCCTTACCACCCTAAACTTGGAGCAATTTTATCTTCTGAAACCTCTTATACCTTTACTGATCATCAACTGCCAAAATAGGCTCATGGGCAACCTAAAATAGAGGAACCATCTGAGCCAGAGTATCAATAGAAATATGCTGAGGTATATAAGGTGGTTGGCCCACTGTGAGTGAATGGTCTGCCACGTAGTCATCAAAGTCTTGAGGTTGTTCTGGCACTTGGGGAGGGGGAACCTTACCCCTAGCTGGTACTGGTGGTATACCTCGGGTAGTGGTCTCCAATATACCCATCATCCTGTGAAGTTTTCCTTGAAGAGTAGCTGGATCCTCGGCCTTAGAAGGAGCTTGGTGTGTCCTAGGATTGACTAGAGGGTCAAGTGAGAGGCCTCTATCATAATATCTCATCAAGGTCACACCCCGGACACGTCCTCGAGCTCTACCTCAACCTCGAGCTCTACCTCTACCTCTGCCCCAAGCTAGGATCTCAATATTTGCCTCATGGGTTGGCTCCTCAGCTCCACCCATAGATAAAGATCTGATCATGGCCATATTCCAAAAGAATACACAACACCTCAGTAACCTCATTAAAATCACGAATGACATAAATTAAAAGAACAAAAAAGAAATTTCCTAACAGTCTCCGTAGCCCCCCAAGGATAAGTAATGAACGTCTCCATACCGATCCTTAAGACTCTACTCGACTGTGCATGTACACATATGTGACCTATGAACTTGGAGATTTGATACCAATTTTTCATGACCCAAAAATGGCCTTGATAATACTTGCCTAACTCACCAAGACAAGTAAGTCAAAACCTACTCAATTTAATAGTAATACTAAAGAGGAAGAGATGAAATCTAAATAAGGACAACACTAAGATAACAAGTCTAAACAAATACATCCTAAGACTACTGTCACATATATATGCCTCTAATACCGAGTACAATAAAAATAAATATAAGTTTGAATCTGATTCCTCAAAATCAACATAAGAATATAAGAAGGACTCCGAGGGTCTGCCAAATAGACTAGCCGCTACCTCTCAAATGTCCAAGAAACTCGGTCCAAATAATAGAAGCTGAGTCAAGCAGAACCTAGCTCACAGCCTACACACATGTGTCAAAACAAGGGTGAGTACCAAAATTAATGGACACTCAGCAAGAGGATCTAACAACAAGTAAAGTAATGAAGAACATAAGTACTCTTAATATCCCAACCACATACCATCGAACAACAAACCTACACTCAAAAAAAGCTCATCCCAATACAATATAATAACAATGAAATAGATATACTCATCATGTAGAACCATATCCCATTTTAAATATATAGATAACCCATCGTTACTCAAGTCAATAATACGTCAATAACCAACTTGATAAATAATTCATCCGATAATGTCAGTCAAGAATGATAAAAACTGATGTGAATGCCATGATATGTGAATAATGAGATGCAATGCCAAATGGTAGTGATGCATATGTTTCATATATCTCATAATTGTGAAGCATCACCAGAACTTACCTCGGCCCATGCCCACCCTATATCCTCTCATATACCTGGAATAATTTTGAAACAAGCCTCAACCCTTGTCCATCAAATATCCATAATCCAAATATCATAAGCCCTGAATAATGCCAGAAAAAGCCTCGGTCCTTATCCATCAAATATCCATAATCCAAATATCATATGCCCTAAACAATGCCAGAACGAGCCTTAACCCTTATCCATCAAATATCCATAATCAAACTATCATTGTCCTGAACAATGCCGGAATGAGCCTCAACCCTTGTTCACATGTATGAATGCACAATGAATAATGAATGCACAATGAATAATGAATACAATGTGCATTATCTCAGATATTTCATAATATCAACATCATAAGGATTCAATAACATAACAGTATCACTATCATCTATGCCTTAAATTCATCATCATCTCAATATTATCAATGTCTGAATATCAAATCAGTCTTAATATCAAATGTATGTCAATATAACAACCATCACAATATATTTATCATATGTTTCACAAGCTCACATATATTATAAACCCACAATAAAGGTTACGAGTCAATATATCACATATGAACAAACGCTCAATACGAACCTCATGATCAAGATCAATAATGATATTAATTCTACCCCAAAGTAATCAATTTTACGCATATAGGGTCATACAAGGTTCAATCAAACTTAACAAGAAGTTAGAAGTCCACTTGCCTTAACTAGTAACTGGAGATTTGCCCCTCAAATTGGCATTCAAAATGTCACAATCTATTCAAATATAACATCATAATCACATAACGAGTCTATTGACACTAAAATAGATTAATTTGGGTGAAAAGGGTAAAATGGTCAAAATTAGGACTAAAATTCAAAATTTCCAAATATAGAAATTGACTTTAAAATCAGGTTCTATACAAAAAAAGGAGTACATGGGTGAAAATTCCACCAAAATCGAGGTTAAATACTTACCAAAAATAATTCTCGTAAAATGTCTTTCAAAAATCACCCCAAAATCTTAAAATTTGAGAAAATGGAGTAAACATAGTGTTCCATAGTTTTAACATTGTCCATGTACTAAATACACTCTGCAAACACAGGTGGAGTCCCACAAACGCGGAGGAGAACCAAGTAAACCTCCACAAATGTGAACCCTTGGGCGCGAATGTAGAGAGGGATCAGGCGCACCTCTACGAAGTGGACCCCTAGGCGTGAATGTGGAGAGTAAGTGGGGGTTGCACCAAAAAATTGCACCAACAATACACAACTAGAACAAAAACGGGAAATGAGAACTCAAAACTCATCTCAAATCAAAATGACACAAACATGTATCTATATCAAAAACAACATATGGACTCAATAGAATAATTATTATTCAATTTTGGGGCCTCTATGACATAGTTACCAATGCAACACTAATAAACTAGTTTAAAATTTAAAATACCAAAACTTCCCTCGTAAATTTTGAAAATTATAACAAGACCTTTTCTAGCGTTAGTTTGACCATCTGAAACATGTTAATTGTCAGAATTTCAATCTAAGCTTTTGAACTCTGAATGTGACCAAAGTCAAACTTTGGCTCTAAAAATGACTAAAAATATAACTTTGAGTCCAAAAACCTCATTTTAACTCCTAATTCAGTTCTGCAAGTTTTCATAGATCATTTTCTACATTCCAGAGCTAATGGAACTGATAGAATCTAATTCTGACACTCGAAACTCAAAAGTTTTCAAACTTAAGCCTTTAAAAACTCTTTATTTTGTAAAACTCTAACTTTTTACAAGATTTTTGAATTTGGACTTTTCAACTCAACTAAAAATAGCCCGAAGTAACTTTTACAAGGAGAAAAATAGTAATTTAGCTGAAATTTCTAAAAATGATCTTCAGGGTCATTACACTAGGCTTCTCCTTCCCCTATACTGAATTGAATTATGTGATGTGTGTTTGTATGTTGATGAGATTAACTGAATTTGGGCTATGCTTGATAGGTTGGAGTTGTGATCACTATATTGGGCCCTGTGATAGCATTATCCATTGTCCTAGTTGGAATTTAGCATTGTTAAGCTGTGAATAAGTGTGTTGAATATTAAATGTGCATTCATCTCACGTGACTAGTACGTACACCTAGCTTGAAACTAGTTTATCTGTAGGAGGGGTCTGGGACTAGAGGTATGTATAACTTGGGTCTGATTATTAGTCATATTCCATGTTATGTATTTAGACCCTGTTCATATGATTCTATTATTCTTAATACCTATCGTACTTAACTGTTAGGCTGTCTATGGTTATTCTAGATGCCTATAAGTTGTTACAGACTGTAATGTACTTGTCTATTTCTATATGTGATCTATATTGCTTCTGTTGATACATATACCTACTTGGCTACTAGTATACCTGCCGGGTTGTCTGGTACTAACAGAAATGTGCTACATTCTGGCAAAGTGGTTGTCGATTATGCTCCTGACTATGCACTATGATTCTGCTGTTGTGATGTACTGTTATATTGGACCCCTGGTTGTTTAGTGAGAGGGTTGTACTCTTTATTATGGTATATATGTTATACCCTAGGTTTTAGGCTGGTTATATGTGTTGTGCACATTTTGTGTTATCTTTGTCATTTGACCTGTCCATTGTTGCACTAGTTACTAATTACGCTTGCCAGTTGGGGGCACTTATATGGTTCTGGATATGTGAAATGCTTCTAGTTAACTACTTCAACGGGCCTTAGCCTAGGCTTATGCCAGTGCTTCCCTGGATTGGCTTTACCCAGGGTCTGTATGACTACGTATATATAGGGTATGACTTGAGAGACACGATATACATACATATCAAGATCGGGTGACTCATTTTGTTATGATATATCTTTGGACTGGGTGAATCATTCCATCATGATACATCTCTGGATCAGGTGACTCATTCCATCATGATACATCTCTGGATTGGGGGGATTCGTCTCACTGTGTTTTAGAATTGTGTATCATGGTCCGACATAATATAAATATATATATATATATATATACACATATGTACTCACCTGGGTTGAGTGTCACGAACCAAAATGATACAATGGACAGGGTGTCATATTTTGACACGAGACTAAAGGATCGGATGCCACGAGCTGGCACTATATACATTATTCTTACTCGCCTCCTATTGACTTACCACTTTATACCCTGGTTGTGTATGGGTGTACCTTTTGGACTCATGGGGGCTAATTTTGTGTACATGCATAGACACTAGGGCCTTACACTCATATACAACACCATACCTCGACCCTGTGATAGTTGCAGGGTATTGTTTTGGGGTTTTGTTAATCGGGGGTTATATGTTGTTTGGTTTCATCCAGTTGGGTTTCGGGGTTTCCATAGGTATACTCATTGTTGACCTAAGTTCAGATTGCTATTTTTACAACATTTTACTATATTTGATCTTTTCATATCTGCTATATTTCACTCAGTCAACCGATGATGCCTGCTGGGACCTATCACCGGAACTCAACCCTACTTTTATATATCTACTTATGGTGAATGTCCAAGTACAAGCCATGGACATTGACCTTGGGGCTTATCGATTCTTTAGGAGACATTAGTGAGCATTAGTAGCTTCAGATCTTCTATAGTCTCATTCTATTCTTAGGTTGTCTTTTGTATTCAAACACTAACCTTGTACATTATAGTTTTGGCTTATATATAAGGAGCTTTTTCTGCTAATGTATATGGTTATGTATATTTTTATTTTAAGTCTATAGTAGCTCTGTACAGATGACTTCTAAGTTATGGTGTAGGTTCTATCTTCGGCTTTTATTTGTTGTTATCAACTATTCATTATACTATTTGCTAGGACAACTACCGTGGGTTTAGGATTGGCTTTCCTATTGGTGAGATCTAATAAGTGTCATCATGATCTAAAGGTTTGGTCATGACAAGTTGGTATCAAAGCTTAGGGTTCACTGGTCTCATCTGTACAGAGTTACCGTCTGGTAGAGTCCTGTGGATGGGTTCGGAGATGTTCATGTCTTATTTTTAGGGGGCTACAGTATTCTTAGGAAGCCTCTCTTTATTATTGATTCTGTTTGGATATTGACAATGGTTTGTCGATTTCAAGGAATCTGATTATTTTTCTTTTCTACAAATATGGTGTGTAGGGGACGTTCTTTTTGGTAGAGGGAGGGGTGTGACGTTAGTTCCCCACAGGGAGAATCCCTCAGACTTCATTGAGTTACATCAGGATATTCCAGCTCTCCCACTGGCAAAGGCACCAATTCCCCTAATACAAGAGGCGTCGATTCCAGCACAGGCCCTAACCGCGCCCAAGGTTACCCCAGTGGTACAAACAGCTATCAACTAGTTATTAGTTGCACTTGGTGGCATTCAGTAGGGCATGGTTCCACCTCTAGTTCCTCTAGCATAGGCCCTAGCAGAGCCTGCCGCTCCAGAGGCTCCGATTGTACGGTTAGAGGGATCCACACACTTTCAGGATCAATAGTTTCTTGGGTATTTTTTGAAATTGATTCCACTGAGGTATTCAGGGGCGGATGGAGAGGATACTCAAGAGTTTTGGACAGCTTCCATAGAGAGGTTACAGGATTTAAGACTATTAGAGTCCATAGGTGCAGAGTTTACGACTTTCTAGCTAGATGAGCCAATCAGACAGTAATAGTAGACCTACAAGGATTCCAGACTAGCAAGTGCACTGCCTGTGACTTGGGCATAGTTCTCTAAGGCGTTCATGATTAGATTTGTTCTTAGGAGCTTCAGGAGTAGGCACCGTGATTACTTTTTTCATTTGGAGTAAGGACAGATGACAGTGACTCAATACAAGGTGAGCTTCCAAGAGCTCTCTAGATACGCTACGACTATCCTACCAATAAAGAAGGAACAAATTTGTTATTTTGTATGTGTCCTGAGACCATATTTAAGGATGGGGACACATCATTAGTGACTTTAGGCTGATCTTATCTGGATGTTGTTGATCACTCCCGTTCTCTCGAGTAGTTCAGATGTGAAGCCTAAGGGGAAGTGATAAATATGTTCAACGTGAGGAAGATTTTAGTAGTTCCTAGTCTAGTTTCAAAGGACTAAGTGGCAGACCACCGAGGGGATTTTAGTAGGTCCAGTCTACCCATCTGTATCAGGCATTATTACAGGCTTCTAAGTGTGGCCGTTGGGGCCCAAATGCTTCTAGATAGGATGGTTCCTCCTATCTTTCTAGGACTAGAAAATGAAACAGTGACACTTCTACACCAGGACCCATTGGGTCATCCTTTTCTATCAATCAGAGTTTCAAGGCTTTAAGATTAGGTCAGCATGGCCAGAATGGTAGAGATCAAGTCACTCTGGGTTGTTTTGAGTTCAGGGCACTAGACTACTGCTCAAAGTGTAACAACCAGAAAAATTTTGAAATCTACTTATGGTTGGCATTCTATGATGTACTATAAGCCATGGTTGAGTTTTTGTAGCCACGGGTATAGTTAAGTGGCCGAATGCAAATTGGGCTAGTTAGTGGCCTAGAGGGAAAGTTTTGGCAGTGTACTTAAAAGAGACATAACATTTGATGTGGGCTAAACCATATGAGATACCACATATAAAATTGAAGCTATTGGAGTTATCTTTGCAACTCAAGTGGTTTCACTCAATTTGAAATTTGGATGAGGGAGATATGGCCCAAACAGTGAGACTGTCTAAATTTCGGAAGCCACTGGAGATAGGATCAGAAAGGTGGCCAAGGACTTTGGCACGGAATGTAAAATTTGCACGGTCCGTCTAGTGCCTCGTGGGATGTCACAGGGAGCTTGGGTGTCCTGGAACCACCCCTAAGCCAAGTCTAACTCAATGAGACCTTGGACGGTCCGTTTGGAGCTAGATGGCTCGTCCACTGTCCCGTGAAGATGGACAGTGGCTAGGCCAAGTCTTGTCCTTAGTTTGTTAGGCTAAGTGAGGTTATACGGTACCTTACACGGATAGTCAACCATAGGACAGTCATTTTAGTTGCTCGTTAAGTGCAACAGAGAGTTTTCGTGAGTTCGCGTTGAACATTTGGCTAAGGGAGTTTTGAAGGTAGGGTTGACGAGCCGTGTGCCTCTTGACGGAACTATAGCTTCCATCTGACATTGTTTTATTCCGGAAATTTACATTTTATTAAGAGTATTTTTGGGATTTTGCCTTTCCTAATTCTCTTTTAAGCCCTCTAAAGTCTCCAAATCCCTTTAGACATTACGTAAACTGTAAACTTACGCTCAAAATACTCTCAAGGGTTACATTGATTCCTCTTAAGTTCTTGAACACCATTGTTGAAGATTCAAAGGAAATTTCGGGAAAGTGATCAGTTCTTGCTTCTCTACGCAACCCTAGTG
>JBCEWC010016373.1:0-13163 GCA_038996855.1 Solanum aculeatissimum | reverse complement strand
TAGTATGTTCAGTGGCTTACTCGACCAATGGTGGTATCGAGTGCCAGTCATGCCTCCACATCTTTTGGGGCGTGACATACTTCCCACTACGAGTTGTGATAGCCATACACTGCCCTTCAATCTTTGGATTTTGATTGGTGTTGCTGGGTCGAGATCTGGATGAATTGCTGCTCAAGTTGCTTGATTTCAACTGAATGAGGCTCTATCTTCTGATTAATGTTGGAGATGTCAGTCTTCATCCCCCTAAGTGTCTCATCTTGCGCATCAACCTTTTTCAACAATCTGTTAAACATCTCCTCGACATTGGACGAACCTACACCAAAATCACGATTGTGGGGTGAAATGTAGGTGGCGCTTCTGTAACCATCTCTACGACCCTACGACCCCACTCAACTTCTCTATCTTGGCCTCTATTTTGATCATAAAATTCACCTCGGTTGTTGTTGTTGTTGTATGCTCCTTCTCGTCCATAGTTCCGACCTTGGTTTCCTTGCCCTTGGCGTCAGTAATCCTGATTGAACCCCTGGGCGTTAGGTCAGAAACCCCCTGTCCGCTCAGCTACGAAACAAGCATCATCCTCAAAATAGGGCTCCTCATACATGGGTGCTTGGATAGGCTGATGAGCAACAACATTTACTTTCCCAGCATTCTGCTTCATCAGTAGCTCCACATTAGTACTAATCCGTGCAAGTTCCTGCATCACCTCTTCACTGACCTGTCTTTGCACTGGAGTAGTAATAACAACAAATGAGCTCCTTATTTTGGCTTTGTCCCTTATGACCTATGCACGATTAGTTTTGATCACCCTCTCTAGTCTCTCGACGATTTCCTAGAAGGTATGATCTATGAATGATCCACTCATGATGGTGTCGGCGACTGCTTGCCCATTCTCATCAAGGGCTCTGTAAAAGATTTAAACCAGGTATTCATCTATGATCTTGTGGTCGGGAACCCTTCTCAAATATTTTGAAAACCGCTCTCATGTAGTACCAATCGAGTTACTAGACAATTGTTTGAAGTTATTAATCTCCTGTTTCAAATTGAGCTTTTTGGAGATGGGGAAATAACTCTAAAAAAAGGTCGTCTGCAATTCAACCCAACTGGTGATTGAACTCTATGGGAGCTCAGCTAACCACTACATTGCATTGACCGTAAGAGATAATGGGAAGACACGGAGCCCAATGAAATCCACGGACAGATTTTGGTTCTCCATTACACTCTTGCAGACAAAAATAACGTTGTACAGGTGATTGTGCGGATCCTCTGACGGTAGCCCTGCTAATAACCCGCGATTCTAAAGCATCTGCAGAAACCCACTCGACACGATGAACTTAGTGTCATCCGAAAGTGTAGGTAACACTATTGCTCCCATGACATCCATAGCCATCAGTTTCAACCGATATAGATTCTAATTATTTGCGGGCTTGAAGTCCCTCAGGATATGGATTGACTATGGGTGGGTTGTCCTCATTTGGATTCAATGCAGCATTAACTGCATTCTCAACATCATTATCAGGTTGTCGAGCCATTCTTCTTCGGGTTTGCTCAATCTTTGGGTAAAAAAGAATCAAGGGAGTGCCTCGACTTCTCGTAGTTGGCATGCATTATTCACCTGCACCCTATACCAAGACAAAAACAACAAAAATGTACAATTAGGGAAATAAAGAGCAATCTATCAAATTATAGTGCGCTAATCAAGTCTAGTCGTACTTCTCGGCAACAACACCACTAAATGATGTCTGTCCATTGCGAACGCTTAGCATACACCCCTACTTGGAGGTTTTTAAGCGGTCGTACTCAAGTATTTAACCTAACATGGGTTAGGATCATTCCCACGAGGAATCTGGTAGACTCTGGATTAGCACACTTTTGTAACTTAAATCGATATACCCTAGCATCTCCCAGAAATAGAAAAAATAAAAAATAAATATAACGAGGGGGATTTGCAATTAAAAATAAATTCTAAACTTAAATAGCAAGTGTTTGTAATCAGAAGAGAAACAAACTAGGGCTACGTGTTCCCCATGACTCCCTAACTATGTGTTCTTGTATACTTGCGACTCTTTTCTGGTGTGTAGATGCAGGACAGTAAGTTATGTTCTCCTAAATCCTTGATCGGGCATCTAGGTGAATTTCATCACATTACTTGATCGGTCTCTGTGATGTTGCGTTACTAACCTTTACTTTTTATCCCAGACCAAAACTACTACTCCTAGTAGATTGATTAGTTGAGAGAAATCGATCAACCTCTGTTAATTAATTCTTTTCCTATTCGTCACTTCCTTGATCGGACAAGTGATACTAGGCAAGTTCTAACATTGACCATCCGTTAAAAAGCAGTTAAAGTGAAGAAATTAATTAATATATTCTAACACCATTATTGCAAGTAATCCAATTTTATCTTAGTTAGCTCGTCATGGTTCCCACAACCCTAGTTGTGGATTTAGCCATGCATGCTTGTAGTATGATAAAAAATCATGTAAGAAGAATACATAATTAAATTACTTAAAAAAAGAATTGATGAACGAAAATCCAAAATCTCAATGAGATTGTAAACTTGAATTAATGAAATCATAAAATAGTGTTCACAAACTCTCAATCTTGTTATTCTCTCTCTAAAAATATTGTATCTAATGTTCTATGACGTTCCTTATTGTTCTATATTTGATAAAAACCTAAAAAACCTATTTATAGTACTTAAAATACAAAGCTGAAATGAAATAGGATAACTGTGTCGGCACCAGTCACGAACACCTTTTACGGCTCATGAGACAATTCACGTCTCGTGAGTCTAGATCTCATGGAATGTGGTTGCAGCTACTGACTTCTTTCACAAAACTTTCTTCACGGACCGTGTAGGATTCCAGAACTCGTGAAGGGTTTCGTCTAAGCCACTTTCAATAACTCTTTAATTTCTATTATTCACTTCACGACCATACTCTACGACTCGTATAATGGTCTACATCTCGTGTCCTACTCTCATAGAGTGGGATTCACTTTTCACCCCTTCACTGGAAAAACAAATGAAACCCCCTCTACGACTCGTGGAATGACCCATGACCCGTAGAGGGTCTCATAAACTGTCAAATCCTCTGCAAATCTTTACTTCAAGCTCAAAACTAAGCCAACACTGAAATCCTACAAAAAACAAACAAAATAAACATCAAATCTACTAACATCGCTTTGAGAACACACAAAATCTCATTTTTTTAAGCATTAAAAGTGTTGTATTTTGGCAGCACATCAATAATTAACTCATTTGTTCAAGTAGTAAGACCTATGTGTTTAGATCTTATTCCATGTGACACGCCCCTAACAATCTCTCTCCATTGATTGTTTAATTTGAAGCTCATTATTGTTTGCTAGTTTTATGTTACTTGCAACCCTATAAACACTATAATTACCTAGTTCAAATGAATACATCTATACTCGAACAATCGTTCCCTATGGTTCAACCCCAACTCATTGTTGGGTAAAATATACGATGACGATCACATTGCCTACTTAATAATTTTCGGGTGCATTGAGGCGAGACATCAAGACCTCATACTTATCTTTGATGGTCCCTTTAATGAACTCTTTTAATTGATTGAGTGGGATCACCCCTTTAGTAGAAGCTGACATCTCTTTGACAAGAGGTGTTTGCTTCAGAGGATTTTCTACCTCTTGAGCTTCAATACCTTTCCCAGGTGCATGGCTAGATTCCCCATCTAGTAAATCAATCACCCTGTCCATCAATTTATCGATGCACGACTCTTGGTGTTGCACATGCTTGGTCAATCATCTTTGCCATATTTGCTAGTTGTTCCTCCATGGATGAAACATCAGTTACCGTTGCTTGCATGGTAGTTGGAGGCATTGAAGAGCAACATGAATCATCACAAAAGTTGATCTTTAGAGGGCTCACATTACACGATGCATATGGAGAAAAATCATAGTTGAGTTATGGTCTTTCTTTGCAGTAGAGTTCTTGGAACCAGAGATCTCAAGTAGAGCTAAAGTCTTCTTGATCTTTTCAATAACACTGCTTCCTCCTTTTGAAGCATTTATAAAGGACCTTGCTCTCTTTGGGGTTGAAGATCCAAAATTAAAAATTGGTGTGGACGACACCCACAGTATTTGTTGTTCTAGTATAGTGACTTTGTTCCTTGTAACAACTCCAACACTTCCAAATGTAGCACTAAGGATTCCCTTTACTTTATCAGAGAACTTGGAGTCAACAACCTTAGAGGAAGTTAATTGAGAGATCTTCTTGGAAGTCATTTCAATATTCTTTGATGTTTAAAAAGTTGAGATGAGAGGTAGAGATTGCCCCACTGGACGTGCTAGAATTCGTAGGACAATAAAATTCATCTTCGAGAAAATAATAATCAAGAATGAAAAATATTGCAACAATCATATTTCAAGTTGTGAGTTCTACAATCTCTATGAATCCTCTAATTTGCCTTTTCAAATATAAATTCAAGGGTTATTTAGCTTAATCTTGAATCTTGTAACACTTGATGGATTTGATCTTGACTTGCATTTGAATTCAAGGGCTTTTAGGCTTAGTCTTGAATCTTGTGGTCCTGATCTTGATTTATGAATTTGATGAACTTGAACTTGATATAAACTTGTTCTTGAACTTGATCTTGACTTGTACTTAAATTCAAGGGATTTTGGGTTTGTTCTTGAATTCCGTGGTCTTGATTCTAATGCGTTCTTGAACTTGAATGTTTGATTACTTGAATTCTTGAACTTGTTGCTTGTAGAGAAATCTATCGCGTTTGATCCACGAGCTCTCTTTGGTTTCTTGTTGAAAGTTTTATGCGTGATTTTTGAATTATGAGGATCCCTGTATAGTTGTAGAATAGAGAAATTATGATGGAATCAAACTTTCTTTCGACCAATCAAATTTAAGTGACATAGCGCAGGAAAAGTGATAGGAATAAGTTTCCTTTCAAGTGATATGGTAATATTTGATTGGTCGAAACATGTCACGTGTACACGTGACACGTTCATATTGGTCTTTGATTGAGATAAGAATTTCATGTCATTTTGACACATGACATGATCCTATTGGCTCCTTTGTTTGATTTGACATGTCATGTCATTTGACATGTGGCATCAAGTGAACCTCTAGAATTAGATGATATTCGGCCTAGTAAAGTGAGTAATCTTTTGTAGCCCAAATAAAAGAATTTGGGCTTTTAATTAAATCTATATCTTATTGGACTTAAATAATTATGCTAATTATATTAATTTATAATATTTATTTGGACCAATATATTTTGAATTTAGCATAATTTAAATTATTTTATAAAATTTATATTTAATAAATTTTATATGATCGCATATACATCATTAAGTTATTATAAAAGGCAAATGAGTGTAATTTTTTCTTATACAAACATTAATCAATAATTTGGCAAAAATGAATAAACAATCTTTTGATATCATACCGAGAGGTACCGATGCTTCTGTGAAGAGGCGCGATAGGTTGGATTTAGGGGATACATGGAGAAGTAGAGGTAGACCGAAGAAGTATAAGAGGGAGGTGATCAAACAAGATATGGTGAAACTTTATCTCACTGAGGACATGACCTTAGATAGAAAGAAGTGGAGGTCGCGAATTAGACTAGCAGACTAATAGGTTAGCAGAGTTATGTTGATGTATGACCTTGGGGTATAATAGGGTAATAGGATTAGTCGTGCCCTTATATCCTATGTTGTCATTATCCGTCTTATATATGTTAACTTTATCATATTTTACATACTATCATGTTAAAAAAATTAAAAAAACATACTATCATATGCCTTTCGTTTATTCTCTTTTTTTCTTTTCTTTTTCTTTTTCTTTTTCCTTTTTCTCCATATCTAATTTATTCTATTTATATGTTTTTGAGACAAGGCTCCCAGAAAACAATTTCTTTTGCCTCTTTGAGATAGTTATAAGGTCTGCATACATTTCATCCACTCCACACCTCACTTGTGAAATTTCAGTGGTATGAATATGTTGTTGTAATCTTTTAATATCATAAGAACAGTAATATTTACCTATACACTTTATTTACACCAAATTTATATTAATAAAAAACTAAAAATTTCATTATATGCATATCAATCGACCCGCCAAAACGACCCAATCGAATTTCTGTCGATGCGTCACAGAGCCTCTCTTAAGCTTTCCTCTCTCAGACAACATTCTCCACTTCCCCGTCACCGTCGCAAATTCTCGGCAACCGCGCCGGCGATACAGCCCCGAATCGAAGACCCAGAACCTCTATCAGCTCCAACTACTCTACTTTACAACAATCTCCTGAAAATATGTCTACAGGAATGCAAAAACCTTCAGTCCCGCCAGGTGTTCGACGAATTTCCCCACAGAGCTGCACATGCTATGAAAGCTTGCAAAACCATCCATTTGCAGAGTCTGAAACTGGGGTTTGCATCACAAGGACGGTTGGGGAATTCCATTGTGGATTTATACGCTAAATGTGGAGACATGGTTTCGGCTGAGAAAGCATTTTTCTGTCTTGAGCACAAGGATAGCATGGCTTGGAATTCAATGATATTGATGTATTCGAGAAATGGGTTGTTAGAGAATGTTGTAGAAGCTTTTGGGTCGATGTGGAATTCTGGAGTGTGGCCTAATCAGTTTAGTTATGCTATTGTTTTATCTGCTTGTGCTAGGCTAGTGGATGTTGAGATTGGAAAACAAGTGCATTGTAGTGTGGTGAAAACAGGATTTGAATTTGATTCTTTCACTGAAGGTTCTCTTATTGATATGTATGCAAAATGTGGTTATTTGATCGATGCTCGGAGAATCTTTGATGGAGCAGTGGAGCTGGACAATGTTTCTTGGACAGCAATGATTTCTGCTTATATTCAAGTAGGGCTACCTCAAAAAGCAATGGAGGTTTTTGAGGAGATGCAGGAACGAGGGTGTGTGCCGGATCAAGTGGCATCCGTGACCATCATAAATGCATGTGTGGGACTAGGTAGGCTTGATGCTGCTCGTCAACTGTTTACTCAAATGACTACTCCAAATGTTGTGGCATGGAATGTGATGATTTCTGGTCATGCCAAGGGAGGGAAAATGGTGGAAGCTATAAAGGTTTTTCAGGACATGATTAAAGCTAGTGTTCGACCCACACGTTCTACCTTGGGAAGTGTTTTGAGTGCAATTGCTAGTGTTGCAAATTTATCCTTTGGCTTGCAGGTCCATGCTTTGGCAGTTAAACAGGGGTTAGAATCCAACGTCTATGTTGGGAGTTCTTTGATCAATATGTATGCCAAATGTCAAAAGATGGAAGCTGCAAGCGAAATATTTAATAGCTTGGGAGAGAAAAATGAGGTGTTGTGGAATGCATTGCTTGCAGGTTATGCACAGAATGGCAGTGCTTGTGAAGTTGTCAAGTTATTCAGAAATATGAGACTTTCTAACTTTGAAACCGATGAATACACTTACACTAGCATACTGAGTGCATGTGCTTGTTTGGAAGATATGGAAATGGGGCGGCAACTGCACTGTATTGTCATTAAGAATAAATTTGCATCTAATTTATTTGTTGGAAATGCATTAATAGACATGTATGCCAAATGTGGAGCCCTATGTGATGCCAGGCGGCAGTTTGAGAAAATGCTAATTAGAGACCATATTTCCTGGAATGCAATTATAGTTGGCTATGTTCAGGATGAAGAAGAAGAAGAGGCTTTTAACATGTTCCAAAAAATGACATTGGAGAGGATTGTTCCTGATGAGGCATGTTTGGCTAGCGTACTTAGTGCCTGTGCCAATATACAAGATTTTAATAAAGGGAAACAAGTGCATTCCCTGCTGGTTAAATATGGTCTGGAAAGTGGCCTTTTTGCTGGAAGCTCCCTTGTTGACATGTATTGCAAGTGTGGTAACATTACTTTTGCCAGTGAGGTTTTCTTTTGCCTTCCTCATCGAAGCGTGGTGTCTACTAATGCTTTAATTTCTGGTTATGCTCAGACACACATTAATTACGCAGTCCATTTATTCCAGAATATGCTTGTTGAAGGACTAAGGCCTTCAGAGGTGACATTTGCTAGCATTCTCGATGCATGTAGTGACCAGGCTTACATGCTTGGGAGGCAACTGCACTCTTTCATTTTAAAGCTTGGATTTTCATATGATGATGAATTCTTGGCAATTTCTTTGATAGGCATGTATTATAACTCCAGAAGATTAGAAGACGCGAGCTTGCTCTTCTCAGAGTTTACCAAGCTAAAGAGCCCAGTTCTGTGGACTGCTATGATATCCGGCAATATACAAAATGACTGCTATGAAGAAGCTTTGCTTGTTTATCAGGAAATGCGCAAGTTTAATGTCATGCCAGATCAGGCAACTTTTGCTAGTTCCCTAAAAGTGTGTTCGACCTTGGCTTCTATGCAGGATGGTAGGAAAATCCATGCTCTCATTTTCCATACTGGTTTTGACACGGATGCATTGACCAGTAGCTCCCTAATAGATATGTATGCTAAGTGTGGGGATGTTAAATGTTCATTGCAAGTGTTTAGTGAAATGGCTAGCATGAAAGATATTATCTCATGGAACTCCATGATAGTTGGCTTTGCAAAAAATGGTTTTGCGGAAGATGCACTGAAAGTCTTTGAAGAAATGATGAGAGCATCTGTGAAGCCTGATGATATCACATTCCTTGGGGTTCTGACTGCTTGTAGCCATGCAGGAATGGTATCTGAAGGTCGTCAAATCTTCAAGGATATGACTAGCCTCTATGATGTTCGGCCACGTGCGGATCACTGTGCCTGTATGGTTGATCTGCTTGGTCGTTGGGGAAATCTCAAAGATGCAGAGGAATTTATTGAAAGATTAGATTTTGAACCAGATGCTATGATATGGTCTGCTTACCTTGGTGCTTGCAAAATACATGGGGATGATACAAGGGGACAGAAGGCTGCTGAAAAGCTTATTGAGTTGGAACCCCAAAACTCTTCTTCATACATACTACTATCTAATATATATGCTGCATCAGGCAACTGGGGTGGAGTTAACTTCTTAAGGAAAGAAATGAAAGAGAAAGGAGTGAGGAAGCCCCCTGGCTGCAGTTGGATTATAGTGGGGCAGAAAACAAATATGTTTGTTGCAGGGGATAAATTTCATCCTAGTGCTGGTAAAATTCACGCACTTTTGAAAGATTTGACTGCATTAATGAAAGATGAAGGCTATTTTGCTGATATAGGATCTGTAAATGGATGGTTGTGTGAACAGAGCAAACCCCAGACCTGCCTGGGCCAATACCACAGTCCGATAATGTTAAGAAATGGACCTCGACCCAAACTCAACCCCAACAATTAACCAATAAAGTGTGGATTGCCTAAAATCATACAAGGAGACAAATAACCCCATCTCACACCGATGTGGAACTCTTAACATCCCATGCCCAAGACAGAATATTTGAAGCATGGACAATATAACATGGAACCGTAACATTTGATCAATAAACCAGGAATTGGATGGGTTTGACTTGGATATCATGTGAAGAAAGGGACCTTAGGCTTAATTCAGCCTAACTAGTTGTTGGTAAGGCAAGGATTTTCCAAGACCACATAGAAAGGAAATAATCCAATCCACAGAGATGTGGGTCTCTTAATTGATCAAGTTTGTTAAGAATTGAGGCCACAGTAGTCATGTGCTTATTTGTATGAGATTAAGAAATGGTCATGTCCTTAATGATTTGCTAGTTTGTCACGTTCTCTTGTTTCTTGAGTGGAAAACAGCTTGGAAAAATAGATTCTCATTGGCATGATTCTGTAGTTTGCTTTATGTTCTGTTGTGAATTGGCTTATGCAATATCTGCTGCTTTCATAAAATAAGAATTTGGTGCAACAGAATTTGTGAACCCAAAGGATTATGACAAACCAGTTCAAGAAGTATTCACATTAGCTTCGTTCTCCTGATGTACCAGTTCATATAAGCAAAACCTTGATTGGAAATCGATCGCCCTCTTCGTTGGATCTTAGTTTCTTGAATGTTTGCTTGGTAATTGCTGAGATGACTGATGAGGGAGTCGACAGTAAGGTCACATTGATACTGTAATTTCTGCATTTGAATGTGTCTATGATGTATGCTTTCTTCTACTATTAAATGCTCATCTTTAACTCACAATCTTCTGTCAAATGCAATTTTCATCAATAAAAAGAAACTAATACAGAGTATGAATCGCAGGGCTGGGAGTAGCTGTTCTTGTAGGAGTACCCGATAAAGAAGCTGTGTTCAAGACACATCCTATGAACTTGTTGAATGAAAGGACTCTAAAGGGAACAGTCTTTAGAAACTACAACAAGCCACAGTCTGATCTTCCTTGTGTTATGGAGAAGTACATGAACAAGGAACTAGAATTGGAGAACTAGCATTAGTTGGCAGTGGTTACACTCACTGTTTCATCAGTCCTAGGGTGTCGAAGTTTGTTAGATGGAGACTATACCCTAGTCCCACCAGCGTGAAAGTCGTGGTGGCTAATATAATGGTCAGTTTTTGTACACCAGTGACTGGTGTGCTGATTTCCAAATGGAACTTGTTGGAAAAATTGTTTCAATTTACCATGAAAAGTGTTGCCGTTGGTTGCTTATGACATGGTATTGGAAATGGACTGGTTGGACTGGTATAGTCCCATTGTCTTGGAAACCACCCTGGCCCTGAGAATTACTTTTCAGAAAGATGGAAGACCTCACCTTCAGAGGTGCTTCTGATAAGCAAGAAGTATGGGCTGATGTGGAGAACAATTCCAACAAACTACTGCAACAAGGAACCAATTGTTGCATGACACAGTTATATAAGAAGTGTGAACAAGGAAAGGAAGACAGTCTGCCTGAGGAAGTGGTTACTCTGTTACTAACAGTTTAGTGATATGTCTTTGAAGAACCAAAGTCACCACCTCCAAAAAGGAATTGTGATCATGCCATTGCCCTGGTATCTGGTTCTCAACCATTCAATTTGAGACCATATAGGTACTCACATGATCAAAAGGAAGTCATTGAGCAGATGGTTAGAGAAATGCTTATGGAGTCAATCTTGTTTTTCCTCTCTTGCTCTCTTTGTTAAGAAGAAGGATTCAACATGGAGGCCTTGTGTTGATTATAGAAGGTTAAATGCCATGACTGTGAAGACTTAAGTACTTTGTTCTAGCAGTGGGGGATTTATTGGATGAACTAAAGGGTGTAGTTCTGTTCTCAAAATTGGATCTCAGGGCTGGATATCATCAAGTCAGAATGAAGGAAGAAGATGAGTCCAAAACAGCATATTTGAAGAGATTTTCTGTTCTTTTTTCCTTTCTTTTGCTTTCTGTGTAAGGGGATTTTCCTAGATGCATTGCAAGAGGAGTGGTGCATAGTTACTAGGTTTGCTGTTTTATAATATGGGAGATGAGTTGGCCAACATTTGTAGGTTAGTCGACCATCATAGAATCGGAGGTAACGTTTATGTCCTCCTCTTATACTTTTGTTTATTTTACTAATTTTTGAACCCGTGCATTGCACATGTGTTCTGTGTGAATTTTTATGGATCTGTTGGATGATTCAAATTCTATGATAACATGCATGTAAAAAATTCAGTAATTACTAATAAAACTTAAAAATATGACAAAAATACCAAATGAGGCATGTATTTTAATGTTTAAAATTAATTTCTTTTAAATAGCCAACTTTACCTAAATTTTAATCTTTGATTAGTAATTAGGAAATTTCAATAAAGCCACAAATGATTAATTTTTAAGCCTAAATTTGAATATAGACTTGTGTCAATCAGAAATTCATAGAAAATTAAATTAGATAAGTCTAATACTCCCCCCCCCCCCCACCTCACCCCTCTCTCACTTTTAAAAAAGAATGACCTAGTTTGATTTGACACAAAATTTAAGAAAAGAAAGGAAATTTTTTTTGTGGTCCAAAATTAAAGTTATGTTAAATGTACCAAAACATTCTTTAATTTTGTGCTTAAACATGACATGTGAAAAGTTAAAATTAAAGTTTTGCCCAAAAAAAATAAGGGTCATTCTTTTTGAAAAATTTTATCTCATGAGAGAAATAGATATTAGGTGACAGACAATACTTGTGTGAGGTTCTCTCAAACATTGCCAAGTGAATTTTGGATCCCACTTGTAAAAAGGGTACTAAAGCTTCTATTTCTTTCTCTAATTATAACTTTCTCATATTCAATTTTTTTTCGTTCAGTTATACTTATTAAATTTATATTTTTGTTTTACTAAATATTTAATTCACCTAAATTCAGAACTCAATATTTTTAGTAGCATCATTAATTATTTGGTTTGAATTGATTTTTTTAGTAAAAGATTTTTTTTTATTAAATTACTATTTTTTTAAATGTTGAAATCAAATCAATTAGTCGGTTTTTCATCACTTTGATTTTTATCTTTTTTTTGGATATTCATTTTTTGTTAATTTTTTAAAATAAAATACTTCCTCCGTTCACTTTTAATTGTTAATTTCATCACTTTTATCCGAATTATCGAATTAATATATCTTGATTGTCATATTTTTTAAAGAATTTTTGTAAATTGAAAAAAAATAGGGGAAAATGATAATTAACTCTAAAGATAAACACTTAAAAATGAACTAAGAGTGCAAAAGATCAATATCTACCATTTAAAAAAAATAATTAATATTATATAAATTAAAGATAAATATGTATAATTATATTTTTAAATATTATATGATCCATAATAACCAAAAACACGACTTGTTTACGGATAATTATTAGTAAATAATAGAATGAAATTTACTAAAAAAAATTAAAGTCTAATTTTCTATAGTCGAACACAAAAGTGAATAACTCAACAATAATAACAACAAAAAAACTAAAAATTTGATATTTTTATATATCATTTTATACGTAAGATAAAAAAATTTAAAAGTTCAATTTATTAAATCAAGGCACAAGATTTTTTTAATTTTATTTTTCACTTGATATTTGATATGATCATTGAAGTCCGATTATCTTGAATTCGTGCCGCATAAGATCTCATTTGGGGAGAAACACTCCTACCAAGGATTTTTTAATACCGAGGGTGTTGACACCCAATTTTTACCCTCCACAATACAAATTAAATATTGAGCTTTAACTTTAAACAACTTTGATTGATTAGCTTTCGAAATGCGAAAAGTATTTTTAATGATTT
>JBCEWC010016372.1:0-13164 GCA_038996855.1 Solanum aculeatissimum | reverse complement strand
TAAGTATGGGAGAGGTATTTTGGAAAATATTTTAGAGATGGGAATTGAATTAATGCTATATAGGAAATAAAATATGTACTTGGAAAAACGGGTCCAACACTTAGAAAAAAAAATGAGGGTTATGGTTGTAAATTTGCTCTCTGGAAATTGCATTTCCTGGACGGACGAATTTTATGAAAATGGGCATAACTTCTTCGTGCAAACTCCAAATGAGGTGAAATGAAGTGCGTTGGGTAGCTAACTCAAAGGGCTTTCCATGAATAGTTTATGGACCACCCAAATATTTGTGTGCTAAGAGATATGACCCTACAAAGTAGACCCTCGAAAAAAGCTTCACTTGGAAATTTCAAATTTTGATACGGTTGCTCTAAAATTTGGGTTAGTCCCATTTCCCACTCAATTTGACCGCCTAAGCAAGAATATGAAGTCGGATTTTCAAAAAACAAAATAGATTTTTAGATGTATCTAAAAAAGGTTTCCGGTAACTTCCGAAGTACAATTTTAGGAACTTTTTGGGTCGTTTCATACCAATAGTCAATACACATTTGTAGTGATCCATATTTCTTTCTAACAAACAACATAGGAGCAACCTATGGTGAGATTCTTGGCCTTATAAAACCCTTATCCAACAAATCTTTCAATTTCTCCATCAACTCCTTAAGTTCCATCGAGGCCACATGATAAGGAGGAACACTGGGTATCGCGAAAGAAATCTATATCAAAGTTAATTCCCTTTTAGGAGAAATACTAGGCAAGTCATTGAAAAACTCATTAATAATGAGGACTGACTATAGAGTAGGGACTTCGATATTTTTATTCCTAATTCGTACTAGATGATAGATGTAACCTTTGAAAATCATTTTCCAAGTTTTAAGGCACAAAATAAATAATCCTTGAACACAATATTACCACCATTGCATTCTAGGACTAGTTCATTAAGGAATTGAAATAACCACTTAGGTTCTATAATTAATATAGGCACAACTTATATAAAGTTAATTTATTCCAAGAATAACATCAAAATCAGTCATTTCAAGTTGTATGAGATCAAAAGAAGTCACTTTATGAAACACTAAAACAAAAATTTTCTATAGAATCTCTTGGCTAAAACTGAATCATCAATAGGGGTATAAAAAGAAAAAGGCTCTAACCAGACCTTGGGAGACATATCAAATCTCATGGCTACATAAAGGGATACAAAAGATAGATTAGCACAGGGTCAAATAATGCATACACATCAAAATATAAGACTTTCAATATAGCGTTAACCACATCTAACAAATCCTCATAGTCCTATCGGGTCTGGAGAGCATAAAATCAATTGTGGCGCGGATCACCACCACTCGATCTTAAAGCATTATCCTGTTAATTCTAATGGTTTATATTAGTCTAGGTTTGAGTCTGTACCAGTACCAGAGATCGTCTTCCTCCATCCCTATATTCCTTAACTTGACAACCTGACTTACCACATCTAAAGCACATATCAAACTCGACTAAGCACTCTCCTTTGTGGTTCCTCCTACACTTTGAAGTGCCACCAAAATATGACACTTTTGATGCTTTAAACATTGAATTTTCTGTGTTATCTGGTGCATATATTTGATATGTGTTTATGTTTACTTTTGTAGGAAATAAGATTGAGTATGATTTTGGCTAAGTGTTGAAGGCTGGTGCTGATGTTTGCTTTTTAGAAGCCCATCTAGGTCATGGTTTGATCCATGAGTTATAGATGGTGTTTGTGGATGAGAGACAGTAAAACTTGATAAAAGATGAAAACTATGAAGATATAGTATGAGTCATAGTTCAGACGATGACTCGTAAACCAGGTCATAAAAAGAGGTACTGAAACTCAACAGTCTTGACTACAAATTGAGAGTGTGACTTATAAACCAAAGTATGAGTCATAGATCGAGACTCGTGGAATAGAATTGGATTTCTACCCAGCGCAATCTATGACCAAGACCACAAGCCATAAAATTATTTATGATTCATAGAATGGCTCGTGGAACATGGTAATTCTAATTTTCCTTGTTCGTGTATAATTTGACTTTCCATGTCTATATATAGGGTTTTTAGTCTTTTCTGTTGACTTTATGCACTCTATTACTTCCAAAACTCAGACAAACATTGTGATAAATTATTTTTGGACTTGTTCGTAGTTTTGGATGACTTTTGTATTGCAATTCAAGTAAAGGATATTGGGTTTATCATTCTTCTATTTCACATTGTAAGTTCATAATTATGCAAATATCGTTTATCATTAATTCTAATACAAAAAATATGAGTATCTAAATACACAACTAGGGTTGTGAGAACCATGAAGAATTAACAAAGTAATATCAAATATTGGTAATCCTTTGATAGTGTGCATGAATTTATTGTTTATCTCTTCATTTTGATTATTTTTCTAATGGAGGCCTATGTTAGAACCTATCTTATTCTTACTTTCAAAACCTAGGGTGTAACAAATGGGAAAAGAGATAAATAGTAGAGATTTGATTTGATTACACTCATCTAATTAGTCTGAATGAACCTAGGGATGGCAAAATATGGGACCGTGTAAGGGTTAGTAATGATACACCTAGAGATGAACCTAGTCACATGGTGAAAGTCATCTATTTACCGAATCTAGGACTTAGGTGAATTTAACTTACTAGTTTTTTATGTTACACACTAGAAAATATTAATGTTATGAGGTTATACTGTGCTATGAATTTATGGGGAACATAATACCCTAGTTACATTCTTTGATTGGTTTTGTAATACCTACATATCATTTGACTGTAGAATAGGTTTTATTTACTATTTTATTTAATTATAAACCTCCTCTTGGAAATAAGGTGATTAATAACTCGAATTCACATTCACTTATCTAAGTCTGGATCATATTCCTCGTGGGATTAACCCTGACCTTGCTTAGATTCTATATTTGACAATGACCACTTACACTTCTATTAGGAGGTGTAATTTGGGTGTGATCAAATTTTAGCACTATTATCGAGAAGTACAACTTTTGGATTAGTTTGGTTGAAGTGATTTGACTATTAATCCTTATTTCTATATTTTATACATTTTTTGTTATTTTTGTTCTTTTTTAGCGTATAGGTATGGTGTATGCCCAGTACAGGCAATTGAGGCAGTCCCTTGACACTATACGACCCTGAGCTACAAAGAACTTAGAGGAAAATGGTCTAAGATAATGCTTTCTGTGATGTAACTGATGTGATAGACTAGCTCCAATGATAATAGGAGAACATGCGTCAAAACCCACTCTTTAACAACCAACACCCACCTCCACCTCAAGAGGTGAACCATCCACCTGAATAGAGAGATAGGGGACGTGCATGGAATAACTATGGACTTGATTCGAATGTAGTGGATTTCACAGGTGCTATTGTGCTACCTCCACTACCACCAGATACTAAGTTTACCATTTCGAGTGGACTGTTGCAGATGTTACAACATAGAGGGTTATTATCGGGTCTACTAGATGAGGATCCATATAACCACTTACATAATGTCTTATTCGTTTGTAAGAGCACAATGAGAAATCAAAACTTATCCATGGATGTCACTGGGCTCTGTTTCTTCCCATTGTCTCGTACTAGTGAGGCAACAATATGGTTATCGGAGCTCTAATACAACTCAATATCCACATGGACATATATGCAGAAGGATTTCTTAGAGAGGTATTTTCCACGTTCTAAGAAGTTGAAGCTCAAGGATTGTATCAACAACTTCCAACAGACACCTGGAGAGTCGATCAGTGTAGCTTTGAAGTTCACGAAATACTTGAGGAGTGTCCTGGACCATCGAATTTAAGATGATTCATTATTGAAAATGTTCTATAGAGCCTTGAATGACAATGTCAAGGTAGTAACAGACACTATAACTAGAGGTTCTTTCATGGATTTTACTTTTGCAAAGGCTGCCTAGAGACTTAAAAGGGTAGTAAAGACCAACAGAGCTTGGGGCACTAGAGACATCAAAATAACAAGGAGCTTTTTCTTAGTTAGTACAAATCTAGAGCAAGCAAAGATAAACCAGGAAATGCTTCAAGAGCTAGCTTGGATAAATACTAACATTGGTCTTCTGATGAAGCAAAACCAAGAGTGGGTAAATGAAGTGAGTCAACAAGCAAGAGCACCAAGCTATAATGAATTTAGCTATGAGAAGGATGCATGCTTCATAAATGATCAGATGGGGAGTTTTTGGACCAATGCCCAAGGATCTAATCAGTATCATTGGCGCCAAGATCAAGGGAATCAAGGTCAAAAATACAATAGGGAAAATAATTTTTGTGACAACAACAACAACAACAATAGGGGTGGATACTATGATAGAAACATAATCCAAGACAGAGATGATGATTAGGAATGACAAGATAATTATTGTAGTGATGGGAATGAGGTCTACGTTCCACTCAAAAATTGTGATAGTGGTGTGGTAAATTCAAGAATTGAGGAGATGTTTGACAAACTACTAAAGAAGGGTGATGCGTAAGATGATACTTTAAAGTTGATGAAAGAAGACATAACGGGGATCAATCAGAAAAAAGAGTCACATGTTGCTATCAAGCAGTTGGAGAAATAATTTGTCCAGATGTCATTATAATTAAATCAATGCCAATGGGGCACCATGCCTAGAAATACAATGCAAAACATAAAGAATGATGGGAATTGCATGGCAGAGACTACTCAAGGTGGAAAGCAGACCATAGACCCACCAATGTCAATTATAGTGTATGAAAAAGTTAGAGAGAAAGACGAGGTAGCAAGGATCACCACACAACCAGAGAATGGAGATAAACAACCCATAAACGATGAGGGAAGGGAGAAGGCTACCCTAAAAGTACCAACTCCATGAAAAGGCCTCCACCGTCTTTCCCTAAAATATTGAAGAAGAAGAATGAGGAGCAAAAACTTTAGAACTTCATCTCTATGTTGAAGCATTTGTTGATAAATCTCCCTCTTATTGATGCACTAGAGTAGATGCCCAGATATGTAAAGTTTATAAAGGATCAGATTATGAAAAAGAGGACGGTGAGTCAAGATATTGTAGATGACATTTAAAATTTCAGCGCCATTGCTACTAGATCACTTGTGCAGAAGAAGGAAGATCCCAGAGTATTTACCATTCCTTGCACCATCGGAGTATTTAACTTCACAAACGCATTATGTGATTTGGGTGCCAGCATCAACTTAATGCCTCTTTCTGTGTATAAATAGTTGGGTTTAGGATCCCCTACTCTGACTACACTACAGTTGTTGATGGCAGACCGAACAACCAAGAAAATTGTAGGGATACTTTATGACGTCTTGGTTCATGTTGAGAGTTTCATATTCCTTGCAGACCTTGTGACTTTTTATTGTGAGGTAGATTTTGATCTTCCAATCATCTTGTGAAGACCATTCCTAGCCACTGGATAAGCTCTAGCTGACATGGAGTTGGGTCAACTCAAATTTAGATTGAATGATGAAGAGGGCTTTAATTTTTGTCAGACTATGATATAACTTCATGATCAATGAGTTATCTTAGTTATCAAAAGTATTGATGAAGTGCAACCACCTATTCCTATTAAAGAGAGATTGGGTTTTAAAGCACTTGCAACAATTATGATGATTTTTGAAAGTGACAATATTCCAAGGTATGATGACATAGTGAACGAACTTCAGGAACAAGGCTACTACAGGCATCCACTCAAGTTAGAGTTGGATTTGAAGAACTAGAGACTCCACCCGCAAAACCATCCATTTAAGAGCCATCGATCTTGGAATTGAAGGCTCTTCTAGCACACTTGAGATATGTATTCTTAGGGCCAAACAACACTCCACTAGTGATTATTGCGGCAAACCTTGATGATGGATAGGTAGAGGCATTAGTTTCAGTCCTAAAATAGTTCAAATGGGCTATTAGATGGACTATTGCATACGTTATTGGCATTCCTCCAGGTGTATGCACCCATAAGGTTCAACTTGTCCAAAACTATAAGTCGAGTATTAAGCACCAGAGGTATCTCAACCCACCCATGAAAAAGGTTATGCGAAAAGAGATTATCAAGTGGTTAGATTCTGGTGTGAGCTAACTTATAGCGGACAATGAGTGGGTAAGTCTTGTCTAATGCGTGCCAAAGAAGGGAGGTATCATGGCGGTTTTGAATGCAAATAATGAGTTGATTCTAACGAGACTAGACACTGGTTAGAGAGTTTACAAGAACTATTACAAGATAATCGCTTCTACTGAGAAAGATAATTTCTTTATGCCATTCATGATCAGATATTAGATAGACTAATAGGAAAAGGTTGGTACTATTTTCTTGATGGTTATTCAGGATGCAACCAAATTTCTTGTCATTATCCAATCCTGGTCATGATGGCACCTGCTATGTCCAACCTATAGACAAGCCAACTTCCCAACCCCCAGGGTATCTATCCTAGCTTTCTAGTCCAAACCATAACAAATATGATAATATAAATAACTGAAACCTACCCAAAACATGGAAGTCAACTATACAGATCCTCAATAGATGCAAGGACATAATCATATACATAAATCAATAATCACAATAATATACAAATCAAGAGTGTTCCTATAAATACATCATACTACAGTACAAGGCCAAAGTTTGAAAGTAAAAGACGACCATCAAAGAAGGAGACAGTGAAGTAGCCACAATTGTCGGTGCTCATCAAAAGTCTCCTAAGCACTCTCGAATCCCCAAAAACTCCCTAACAACGGCTGGAACCTAGATTTGCACCATGCAAAGATGCAAAAAGTACGAGTGAGTACAAGAAAGAGGAACCCAATAGGCATCATCGGTCGATCGAGTGAAATGCAGTAAATTCAGAAGAGTCAAATATAAAGAACTGCAACAGATCTAGCCAAATCAGAACTTAAATCAAGGAAACAACATGTCTGGAGACCCTCAACCCATAACCGAGCCACCAAGAAGTGAATAATGATAATTTACCCAACCCAAGTGATGAACAACAATAACCTGAATCAACCCAAGTGACAAAAATCGATACTGACTGATGAAAGTTGTGTAGGCTCATACCATAACCTCCCCCAACTGACGCATACGGGTGCAAGGCCCTAACATTTATGGTTGTATACTAATGAGGCTCCCATACGTATAGAAGGTACACCCGTGCACAATCTATTCAACCGAGTCACAATATAACCTAACTCTTAATATCACACGATCATAGGTCAATTGTACATGGGTGTAAGGCCCTAGTGTCTAAGCCTGAACGCCCACATAACCCTAGAAGGTACACCCACACATAATCAGAGTGTGAATAGAAGTGTGGATCCATGGGTAATCAATCATAGGGTCTCGCCCAATCAATCACATAACAACCAGGTCCCCAACCTTGTGCTAGCACATGGCACCCAATCCAAAATATACATGCATAACGGTGGGACACATCCCTCATAGGAGAAAGAATCCCTCTTGTATAACAAATGTGTCAAAACTCAAAATATCAATCATGAGGCCTCTTTCCAAAGTGGAATCCGTGGAGTCCTTGACCAAAAATATCGATCAACGAGGCCCAACCCCCAAAGTGTAGTCAACGGAGCCTCAGGCCTAAAGTAATGGCAAGTGCTCGTATCCCTTTAGAATCAGCACCCCAATCTTGGACACTCGAACATGACCACCAGAGAATGGGACCAAGGAAAATATCACTCGACATCTCAAACACTCGGACGTGGCCACCAGAGACTTGAACTACAGGGTTTATTATCTAGATCTCAGAGTGCAGAACCAATCAATCTTTCTCCAGCCTATCCAGATCCGAATTCCCCAATTGTACCATCTCTCTTGACAGAATCATCCCCACCGAACCACACAATCCACCACCTTACTCAATTAAAGGAAGATAACTCAACATCAAATGGAATGAACCAATGCAGAACAACTATCAGCAGTACCTTAGAGTGCATATGTATCACAAATCACCGTAAATTCATGCCCAACAAAGGCCAAGTATACCATAGCCTCGTCAATCACAAGTGCCAGAGTAAACATAGTCAATCACGGTACATCATAAGTATCTAGGACAACTAAATCCAGCAAAGTTATATCTATACCAGATTCAGGCCACAGTATGGCATATAACCAATACACAGTCTCCTGGTCAACATATCTCAATAGGAACAGACTATACACACCTATATAGTGTGAGTCAAGTTAGAACATATTCCTATCTCAAGGCACTAGCCCATAACCAGCCCTTACCAGGCTCTTTCTATGTGTAAAAAAACTCATAAGGAAGTGTCAATATAACCTAAACTAAGGCCTAAGAGGTTAGACAATAAGAAGGATGACACCCACCAGAATTGTATCGCAGCCCAACTGTCACAAGGGATACCTCCTAAGGCAACCATGTGTTGACCCACTAATAATGTTCCCTTCTCAAAAAAGGGTACCAGTCCCCAAGACTAACCCACATAGCTTGTGTCTCATCACAGATAGCCCAGGAAGTTTGTAGGATATAACTTACACCTCGCTAAAAGGGTCACACTTCCGTCTCTAACCTACCAGTGGCTCAGTAGCAATGCATTCCATATCACAAGTCATAGGGCTCACTTAGGAGTACAATTATGCTATTCCAAGAACATAATGTGTGTTTCCAATCATTGACCTGTAGAATAAGTACATAACGAATAATCGCAGTAAACAGGATCATATAAATTACAGGGCAATGCAGAATTAGGTTAATTAGAAAATTCTACCACATGGACTCAGAACACATATAGACAACCACAACCACATTGTGTTTATATATACATATACCAACCACCCAGAACACTTAGAACTAGATATAGATACTAGATTAAGTGCATAGGGTAACAGGTAATCACTTGCAACCTCAAAAATATGTATTTTTCAGTAATCTCGGGCCACACACATATATATGCATGAGTCAAGCTCAATGGACATACCTGTCACTTCTTCTTAGCCCATCCAACCCTTTTCGTAGCATAAAAGTGTAAGAACTTAGATAGTATAATAACTACAGCCAACACAACCCTCATAACATCATATATATACAACAAATAGATCACATACAACTATATACAACGTATACTCCATAACTCAATCCATAAATAGTACATTACTAAATATTCCAGCTCAAATATGGATATATTTCAATTCAGTCTAAGGTTTAGAGGAAGCCTAGCCTACTTGGCAGATGGCATTTCGCATCCCAAACTAATCTATCCAAGGTTTTCCCCTCTAAATTGCTTCCCAATACTACTCAACTGTCAAAACATAAGTCACAAGATCATTACGATTGATTTGGCTGTAAAATCCTAGGAAATGGGTGAAATTATATTAATTATGACTAAAATAGGAAAAATTAGGGCGCACACCTAAAATGGAAAACCAATCTCCCTATAATAATCCCCATATCACCCTTAGTCCATAGCCAGAAATTGAACCCAAAATAGATCCCAGAAGAGAGAAAAATTACTTAAAAATCAAGTTGCATTTCTTATCAAAAAATATTTTTTACATAATATCTTAATGCAATTTTGCAAAAATACAGAAAAATTAATATGATACAGTCATATACAATGTGCCTCTCAAAAAATAGAATAATTTAGACACAAATTTTACTTAATTCCGTTGAGAAATGACCGAGATATCGCAATGTAAAGTTTTCACTCATTTTTTATACGTAATAAATGAAAAAGCAGTGATTTTACCTCAAAATATGTGCTAAAATTGAATCCTGACACCACCACGGCGTTCCTCGTAAAAATTCGTACAACTTAGCTTTTTGAATCACTCAAATCAAATGAAAATTGAGCTCGCAAAATGAAGTCCAAAGTTGGAGGAAATATATAAAACATTTCCAGGAAACAAGCATATACATATATATAAAGGGGTGTAGCAGCCACGTCACTACCACATGGTGCAGTATGACGCCACCACGTGGCAGCATGACTTAGTGCCATGTCGCCCTCCTCTCTTTCCATTAATTCTTCAATCTCTTTTTTGTCGTTTTGGGCTCGTCTGGACTTTGATTTTTGCAAATGAACTATGTAACCCTATGAATTTTGACATTTCGAATCCAACGGTATAGTCAGAATTTACAACAAAGCTTCTCACAATAAGGTGAGGGTCCCAACTCTTTATCTACAACATTTAAAGGAAAGCTCTGAGGGGGTTCAAATCGCATCCGAACATCCTCCATATCAAACGAGGGATAGTCATAGATCAAAATTGATATACCGAAGTGCGCTATCAAAATTCTCATCTTGGGCATGGTTCCCAAGGGCATGGACTATCAAAATTCTCATCTTGGGCATGGTTCCCAAAGGCATTGACTGGGTCAACTATTAACCAGTTCTGGCTGCCAAATTTGTAATCCATGATATAACTACACCAGAAATGCTCCATGCCCAATTCAACCATTTTGGAGCTAATGGAATCCTCAGAATTCCGCTCTGAGGCCATTTACTAAGACTTTATCTGAAAACTCATTTTACAAGTATAACTTCCCAGTTAACTCAAAAATCCACATAACTCCCAAATAACCCATCCAACCAACATGCCAACAGTCTCAACAGGTCAATAATAGCCTGAGGTCACCATACACATGCTCAATCAACAACATGACTGCAAAACCAAAAAAATAACTCAGAGGATCATTACAACATCCCCACTAATAAGACTTTTGTCTACGAAAGTTCGAATACAGGCATACCTGGATACTCTAATCCGAACCACATAGGGATCCTTACCCTGAACTTATAGTTACTAGTTAATACAGTGATCATAAGCATGCTTAGCATCCAACAACTATTCTCGTAATCTTAACTAACTAGAAGTACAATAACCCATCTATCTGTGACAAAGAATCAGTGCAACAGTCTCTAAGGGGTTCTCAATATTCAATCACTCATCCCATCTAGCACACAATAGGCTAGGTATACCTGCCCTCAACACATTATCATATATTTATATATCACTTCTCAAACATGGTCCTCAGTAGTTATTACTATTCAGACACTTTATGTCACATTTAACAATCAACCCTTGGCAAGAACTGCAACAGTAGTCACCGGTGCTTATAAGTCACTAAATTCATAATACATAACACAGTAGTCAGCTCAACAATCACAATCAAACACTCATAATGGCCACAATAGATTTCGGTACAACCGTCAGAATGTCCTACATGAAAACCTCCTTTAACAATATTAGGCAATCATCCAACTCAACAAAATCATACTGGGGTACATGTAACTCATCCAGAATACACCAATGAAACATCAACACGCAGAAAATGGGATGGATAGCAGAATAAGCTAAGGGTAGGGCTAACTCAGGTTCAATCGGTCTAACCTACCTCAAGGGATAGTATATTGAGGCAAATCTTACCCCTGCCTTCCATCCCGTAGGACTCCTCTCAGGGGTGACACCCTCAGAACCACTCTATCCCATATCTCAAACTGTACAAATTGGTGTCTATGGTCTGTATAACTCCGAGTGCTGACTTTGAGCTATCCTCAGTCTATCTTGAATATCCTGGATCCTAGCTAAGGAGTCCTATAATAATTTTATATTGCATGGGCCCAGATCAGTAAACTCAACCTAACTAGCTAGAGTATGACATCGACAACCACATCACAAAAATAAGTCAATTCGCCCCTAGGGCAATATCAAACGTGAGGTCATCCGATAATATCGCTTGACCCACGTATCACAATTTTAAGGAATCACCATACCAAATCCCCCACTTATAAAAAGGACCTTCCATTACCTCAATACCTAATCCAGGATAAAAGAAGCTCGAAATCCATACTCAAGAAAGCGAGAAACTAAGCAATGCAACTAACACTATAAAACTATAACCCAAATACTAGGTAACTCAGAAAAATAATCAACATTCCCACTAGCAAGCATAGCCAGGGATCCGGAAAACACAATCCCAGCTAGCTAACAATCATAACAAAGGCCCAAGTTAGAGTGGTCGGCAGCTCAACTAATAACGCAATAATATACCATCCAACCATAGACAATCCAACTAAAAACCTCGAGCATAACATTCATCTCACAATCCAGTCATCGAAGGATTAGGAGAACCATATATCAACAAAATCATCACAACAGAATCATAAACATAGAAACACCAGGTATAGCCAGGGTTATCATCAACAGTCAGCTTATCATATACGGTATATACCAGTATCAGACTACCCACTCCTATAGCAAGTATCAAAAAGGTCATATGTAAATATCATAGGGTTTTGGCTTACATTCAGCCTCTAACAAGGTATAATCGTAACATATATAACAATCACTGTAACGATCCAAAAACTTTCAAAAACTCCTTATGGTTGGTCTTGTATGATGTTATACTAGTCATGGTTGAGTTTTGGTAGCCACGAGTTGAGTTTAAGTGGCCGAACGCAAAACAGATCATTTGGTGGCCTAGAGAGGCCGTTTGGACAGTAGACTTTGAATGGGCATAACTTTTGATATGGATTTAAACGTGTGGAATTCTATACAAAAACTTGAATTTCTTTGAGTTAGCTTCGCAACGCAACTGGTTTCACTTGATTTGGAGTTCAGATAAGAAAGTTATGGCCTGAACAGTGGGACTGCCTGTAATTCGGAAGACATTGGAGATAGGCCCTAAAAATGGCCCAAGACAATGGCCACAGACCGTGAGTTTTGTCATGGTCTTTGTGGGGTTCCGTGTCAAGGTCCAGAGAGCTAGGGGTGGCCAGGAACCACCCCAGGACACAAGTCATAGGCCATGGACTACCCCACAGTCCGTGAGCCATTAGACGGTCCGTGAAGTGGTTCGTCAAGTGGGGCAGTGACCTTGGATGACTTGGGAGTTGATTCTTGGGCCAAGTGTGTCTGCACGGACCAGTTCACGGTCCGTGTGAATCCACACGGTCCATGAGTCCTCCCATCAAGTGGTCCAGAAAGTCCTCCGAGAATTTGCGTTGAAAATTTGGCTAAGTGTCATTTGATGGGGGGGTTGTACGGATCGTGAGTCAAGTTCAGGGACACTGTAGCATTCCGTGAGACCTTGTGTTACAGTTAATTGGCCGTTTAATTAATGGTAATTTCATGATTTAATGATTCCCTAAGCCCCTTTTAGGTATCCTAAGGTCTCCTAAACCCCTAAATCA
>JBCEWC010016371.1:0-13165 GCA_038996855.1 Solanum aculeatissimum | reverse complement strand
ATGTCTTTTAATTGCTTCCGCGACCAAGGATGTGTAATGATATGCTACGAGGCTTGTTTGGGGTTCCTTCGGGTACCTCATTCACCAATCACGTCTAGGCCCTACGCTTGGGTCGCGAAAAAAACTCACATGGCTATATATGATTTAATGGAAGAAATTTGATTTAGAAATGAGGAAATTGAAACCCTAGGTTGGACTCTTCTCTTGAAAGTCTTGAAGAACTTGAGAGTGTTTTAGAGGAGTTAGGCTTGGGTTATTTTTTAGAATGAATTTGATTGGAGTAGTTTAGGGTTGTGTAGGGATGGAAATATCTTATTCAGGGTCTTAAACAATGTAGTATAGACTTAGGAAATTAGGAAAGGTTAAAATTATCCTTTCTAAAAATTTGTTAGACAGGACCACGAGACCTCGATTACGGGTCGTGGTCCGGTCCATGGGTTGTGGAAAGGGGTATCATTTGGTAAATTTTTGGACCCTCAACAACTTTATCAGAATCTCAGACCACGACATAACTTACCACCAATCAAACAATGTACAAGCCATGCTAGTAAATTATAAATTAAACTTTAGAAACTATTATTTTCACAAAGTTTGGCCATCATTCCACGAGTATAAGTTACAATTCATGTAATCAACTAAGGATCATGGTTACCTTTGTACATTAGTGGCCCTCTTAACTTGAGAGAATGGAATTGCACCCTCGAATCTATGAAGCCCAAGTATGGCCCCTACATCTTTCCATGGTTCGTAAACTCCTTCGTGATCCCACGTACACTTTAGAAATATTTCCAGAATTCATTTCTTATGCATCTTTATGCCTTTCAACATATGGAGCCTTACAGAAGTGATGATGAAAGGTCTATTAGTTGGGAGGTCTTTAAGGTTGCTTTTCTTGATTTTTTTTTCTCCTTGAGCTAAGGGAGGCAAAAGTGGTAGAGTTTATGAATTTGAAATAAGATGCTAGGAGTGTGAGGGAGTATGCTCTCAAATTCAAAAAGTTGTCTAATTATGCCCCTTATCTTGTATCTCATTCGAGAGCCTATATGAAAAACTTTATCTCGGGTGTGTTAGATTTGGTGAAAAAGAAATCCAAGATGGTATATCTTGTTAAAGAGAGGGATATTTCTTGACTTATGACCTATGCCAAACAAATAGAAAGTAAGAAGATTCAAAGGATGAAGGTGAGGGAATCTAAGAGGGCTAGGTTTGATGTTGACTTTTCTCATGCTAAGTCCTGTGGTGGCTGTTTCCAACAAGGTCGTGGACCATCTAAGGGTACTAACTAAGGGTTTAGGGTGCTTACTCGTAAGGCATAAGGTGATGTTACTAAAGGTGGTGCTACCTTTCCTAGGTGTCCTAAGTGTGGGAGGAGCCATGAAGGTAATTGTTAGAGAGGTATTAATGTTTGTTTTGGATACGGAAAGATAGGGAAAATGGTTTTTGAGTTTTTTAATATTTCTACTAAGGTAAAGGAAGGGAGACCATAAGGCCAAGTGTTCGAAAAGGGGAAAGTTCCACAAGGTACTCAAGCTCAAGAAGGTGGACCCCCTGGGAACCATTTTTATTCTCTTCATACAAGGCAAGAAGTTACAGAGCCTCTCGATGTGGTTATGGGTACATTATGGGTCTTTGACTTTGATGCATATGCTTTACTTAATCTTGGTGTCAATATGTCTTTTGTTACTCCTTACATTGCCATAAAGTTTGATATTTCTCCTGAAATCTTAAAAGAGCCATATTCGGTTTATAATCTAGTTAGTGAGTTGATTATGGATAAGAAAGTCTATAGAAATTACCCCATTATAGTATTGCATAAAGTTTTCCCATGTTATCTTGTTGAGCTTAACATGATCGATTTTGATATGATTCTTGGTATGGATTGGTTTCATGCATGTTATGCCTCTATTGATTGTAGAACCTGTAGGGTCAAATTCCAAGTTCCTAATGAACCCATTCTTGAATAGAAGGGAACCAATTAAGTGTTTAAAGGTAAATTTATCTCCAATATGAAAGCTAAGAAAAAGATTTCTAAGGGATGCATATATCATATTATTTGGGTTAGAGATATGGAGTCTAAAGTTCCTACTCTTGATTAAATTCCAATAGTTAATGAATTCCCCGATGCCTTTCCTGATGAGTTGGTCGGTAATCCTCCCTAAAGTAAAATTGACTTTGGCATTGATCTTCTACCCGATACTCAACCAATTTTCATTCCTCCATATTGGGTGGCCCCGACAAAGTTGAAAGAATTAAAGAAGCAATTAAGAGATTTGCATGACAAGGGTTTTATAAGGCCTAGTGTGTCTCCATGGGGTTCTCTTGTATTTTTTATATAGAAGAAGGATAGTTAACATAGGATGTGTATGGATTACTAGCAATTAAATAAGGTGACCATTAAAAATAAGTATCCACTCCCAAGGATTGATGACCTATTTGACGAATTGCAAGGTACAAGTTATTTCTCTAAGATTGATCTTTGGTCCAGGTATCACCAATTGAGGGTGAAGGAGAGTGACATACCCAAAATGGCATTCCAAATAAGGTATGGAAATTATAAGTTCTTAGTTATGTCATTTAGGTTGACAAATGCTCCCTTCGTCTTTATGGATTTGATGAACCAAATTTCCAAGCCCTTCCTAGACATATTTGTGGTGGTGTTCATTGATGATATATTGATTTACTCCGAGAGTGAAGAGGAATACATGGGTCGCTTGATAATTGTGTGGCAAACCTTGAGAGATAAGAAACTATTTGCCAAATTTAGCAAGTAAGAATTTTGGTTAAGAGAAGTCACATTTCTTGGACATACTGTGTACGGTGACGGTGTTATGATTGATCCAAAGAAAATGGAAGTGGTAAAGAATTGGCCTAGAGAGTTGTCTCCTTCGGATATTAGGAGTTTCTTAGGTTTAGATGGATATTATGGGAGATTTGTGGAAGAATTTTCCTCTTATGCATAGCCTTTGACTAAGTTGACCCAAAACAAAGTGAAATTTCAATGGTCGGATGAATGTGACAAGAGTTTTCAAACATTGAAGGATCGTCTTACTTTGGACCCCATTTTGACATTACCAAAAGGTCTGGATGAATTTGTTGTTTATTATGATGCCTCTCGTGTGGGACTAAGTTGTGTGTTGATGTAACATGATAAGGTCATTGCCTATGCTTCAAGGCAATTTAAGGTCCATGAAAGGAATTACCCAACCCATGATCTTGAGTTATTGGGCCATTGTGTTTTCATTGAATATATAGTGTCACTATCTCTATGGGGTGCATGATGATATATTTATCAACCATAAGTGCTTGCAATATGTATTTAGCAAAAGGTACTTGAACCTTAGGCAAAGGAGATGGTTAGAATTGCTTAAGACTATGATATGAGTGTATTGTATCATCTGGGTAAGGCAAATGTTATGGGCAATGCTCATAGTCGGATATCTATGGGTAGTGTAGCTCATGCGGGAATGCAAGAAAGGAGTTGGTAAAGGATGTTCATTGATTGGGAGTAAGATTGAGTAATTCACATTAGGATAACATTCTTGTGCACAATAGGGAAGAGTCATCATTGATAGAGAAGGTTAAGGCATCCCAAGATATGGATCCAACATTGGTGGAATTAAAGAAGTTGGTAGTTGATAAGAAGGTTGAGGTTTTCTCGCAAAGGGGAGATGGAGTACTTTATCATCAAGGTTGATTATGTGTTCAATATGTTGATGGCTTAAGAGAAATAATATTGAGTGAAGCTCATAGCTCACGATATTCTATTCACCTCGGATCCACTAAAACGTATAGAGATTTAAGAGAAGTATATTGGTGGAATGATATGAAGAAAGATATAGCCAAGTTTGTGGTGGAATGCCTAAATTTCCAACAAGTGAAAGTTGAACATCAAAGACTGGGAGGTCTAGCCCAAGATATTGATATTCTCATGTGGAAATAGGAAGATGTAAACATGGATTTCATCACGGGTTTGCCTAAGACTAGAAGGAAATTTGATTCATATGGGTGATTATGGATAGGATGAAGAAATCAGACTATTTTTTACCAGTAATGACATCTTATGGTGCGTAGGATTATGTCAAGATGTATATTAAGGAATTGGTAAGGCTCCATGGTGCGCCTTTATCCATAATTTCAAACTATGGCACTCAATTTACTTCACACTTTTAGAAATCTTTTCAAAGAGGTCTTGGTACTAAGGTGAAGTTAAGCATTGCATTTCATCCTCAAATAGATGGGCAAGCTGAGAGAAAAATTTAGACATTGGAAGATATGTTAAGGGCATGTGTACTTGACTCCAAAGGAAATTGGGATGATCATCTACCGTTGATTGAATTTGCATACAACAATAGCTATCATTCAAGTATCGAGATGGAACCTTTTGAGACTTTATATGGGAGAATATGTAGGTCTCCGGTAGGATGATTTGAATTTGGAGAGATATCTTTGATTGGCCTGATTTGGTACTTGAAGCTATGGAGAAAGTGGGGCTTATAAGGGAGAGGTTGAAAATAGCCCAAAGTCGCCAAAGGTCATATTCAGACGTTAGAAAGAGGAATCTTGAATTCAATGTGGATGATTGGGTGTATCTCAAGGTATCACCTATGAAAGGTGTAGTACGATTTGTTAAGAAGGAAAAGTTAAGCCCTAGGTATGTAGGGCCTTACAAGATCATGGAGGGGATTGGTAAGATGGCTTATAAATTAGAGTTGTCAATGGAGTTGTCTATGATTCATTTTGTATTCCATGTGTTAATATTGAGGAAATGTATTGGTGATCCAAATAGTGTTGTACCTTTGAATGACATGACCATTGAAGATGATTTGACATATGAGGAAGTTCCGATTGAGATTTTAGACCGGCAAGCAAAAAGATTGAGAAATATGAAAGTTGCATCCACCAAAGTTTTATGGAGAAATCAACAAGCTGAAAGTATAACATGGTAAACAAAAATGGATATGATGAAATGATATCATTGTCTCTTTCCTCCTAATCAAGCCTAAGGTACTTAGTCACTCATGCTCATTCCTTCAAGCTTTTAAGAGTCTATATCTCTATGTCATATTACATGCATGCATGCTCAAAAAAATTATTTATAAAGATGTTTTTAAAGTTGCATCACTGTATCCATGATGAAATGTAAGTTATGTACTCTACTCTACTCAAGCTTACTCTTTGATCCCATTCAAGGACGAATGTTTCCAAGGGGGAGATATTGTAACACCTATTAAAATACTTTCGTACGACCTCATGAACGAAATCTTGCATACCTCTTTATCCAAAATCTTTTTGGGAAATCTGAGGTTGGATTCCTGTTTAGAAGGAACAATTGTGTGGCAAATAGTCTTTTGTTTTTTAGACCAACAGTATCGAAAAATAATTTTTTGTAAGAAATTACTTATCCAAAAATGTGGGTGACCAATCTGCATTGTGAATTTGATCCAATTATGTAAAATGGTAACCTACATACATCCCTGGGTTAAAATAGGGGAAAATTGAACTTCACACAAAAATGATCTGGGGAGGAATAAGTTCGCATCGCGCCTTGGGTCTTATACTATTCAAAATTTCTCGAACAATTCCAGTTCCATGTGAAGTTGTTGGAACTCATTCCTAACTGGCTTAAGAATTTATATAGACCATTTTTGGGACTTAAAACCTATTCTATGTAACGCCCTTAACCCTCAAATTAACCTATTATTCATCAAATCACTCCCTACAAAAATTATTTCTCTCGATCAACTCTCAAGGGCTTTCTTATTCCTCAAGAAAAAATTCATTGAAGATCAAGTAAAGTAAAATCCTCCATTTCTCATCATGATTCCCAAGTCAATGACTTAAGGTATGTGAGATTCATCCATAAAATCTTTTATTCTATGGAGTCCCTTCTAAATTGTCAATTTTTATCTTAATTCAATCATGAAATTGAATATATTTTCTCTACTCCTACTCCAATTCTTCAAATATTATTCGGATGATGACTATTGATCTTCTCTACCATGAATTCATGTAAATTGCACGAAGTTGATGATTTTACCATGAATGATTTTAAGTTTATGATGATTAGGGATTTTTGGAAATTGATGTTGGTTCCTTTACAAACAACTCAATGTGATTTCAATTACATAATTCCTACATGATTTTCTCTAATTGTATGATGTTACCACAATTGTTAATGAACCCACACATGGTCCTAGTTTCTGTCACGACCCAGAAGTAGGGCCTAGATGTGACATGGCAAAAGAGAACCCCAAAAGTCCTCGATCAAGAAATCATAGCATCATCACACACATCATCGGTTCGGAAGCGTGGAAGTAAACACATAGCACATAAGTTCCAGGGGAAACAGAGGTTTGGACTCAAGCTACGGGGATGTTGCCGGGAATGGGATGAACATGAATCACACAACACATAACAGTTATCTCTAAGGGGTGGGTAAGTAGGACTCAAGCATGGGGGTATTTCGAGTTAGGGGACTTTCCACATAAGAACATAATAAACACACAATCCCAACATCAAGTCATAAGCATAACCGAATACCATTTCCATAACCAAAGCTCATTAATCATAATATCTCAATAGTCATAATATTCAACAAATATAATCCAACGTACAAGAGTTTAATTTGTCCAACAACCCTCTACATAAGATAAAGTGGGGCCTCGACATGGTTTGAGGCTCATCCTCAATACATAAGTAAAGAAAAGTAACAACAATACTAGTTAGAGAGAAAGTGGCTATTGCCCTTGAACAAAAGGGCTCACCACGAGCAATAGTCTTCAAGATGATCACACGTTTTCCAGTGGAAAATAGAAGTCATCTCCGGTCCCTACATGGTTAGAACATGTAGACAAAGAGTATGGGTTAGCACATAACATGCGCTAAGTATGCGGGCATGTAATTCACATGACAATATAGAATGACCAAGAAACATGACAAAAGGGACAAGCGATACGAACGGAATGCACGTAGCCAAAAGGAATATAACAATATGCTATGTAATGATGCATGAGATGCAATCCTACAATCATAATATAGCAGGGATGTAACCTCAACTGACAACGGAGGAGACCCAACCTATCTACTACTCGGATTCAGACTACTTTCCAAGTAGATCCCTAGTTAACCCTTCATCAAGAGGACGCATAACAAGTCAATCCCTATCTAGGGAGATAAACCCATGGTGGCACATGGTTTGACAGAAATGAGTATGGACCCTTGGAGATAGTCCACCCCGACTCCAATCCCTTGGTACTAAGTCTTATCCTATGGGAATACGTATATATACATGAAACTTCAAATCGGAGGACTAACATTCCTTTCAAAATCATGCATCATTAGTCAAAACCAAAACCATTGATCAAAACATATTCATGCTTAGGCTAAAGCCAACAAGAGTTTCAAAATCATTCTCATAATCATTTCCATATCAATGCAATAAGAGTATCCCATCTACATAGCTTATCATATCAAGCCTTCATAACATATCAAAGTGGTGCAAGTATCCAAAATGCCCAAAGAGCCATAACAAGAGACTATGTGATCCCAAGCCTTAACATTTCATATCATAACAAGAGTTTCATCATGACCATTCTTCAATACATATGCTATGAATGAGAGATTCAAGTGCATGGGTAATGGAGATTCAACTTTAAATTCAAAATTCAAGAGATAATTCAACATAAATCATGAGAAATTCCATATTCGAAATATAATGCAATTTACCCATGCATATTTAAACCATTAAGGGACATGCACATTGAACCTTCAAGAATTCCCATGACATTCATAAAATTTACACTTAAATCATCATTAATTCATCTAATATCTACAGCCCACCTTCCAATGCAATGAAATACATCAAAATTAGAAGAACCCATTATTTAAAGAAACTTAAAATCATGAATTAAAGAGTAGGGTTCTTGGGTCTTCATGGATGAAAGGGGATCCATGAATCAAACCCACATACCTAGAGATTAACCATAAGAATTAAAGAATCTATCAGGCAAGATGACCTTCCCCAATTTTCTTCAAGCTTTCAACAATGGAGGTCAAAGGAATTCAAGAAATTTTAGAGAGGATTGAAGAGTGTTTAGATGAGTGAAATAGGATTATGTTTTGAATTTAGGGGTTTAGGAGACTTTAGGGAGGTTAAAAGAGTCATAGGATTAAGCCAATTTACGAAATTACCATTAGTGAAGCGGACTAATCACTGAAACACAGTGCCACACGGAAGACACCCAGGGGTCATCTATAGGTAGACGGACCATGTACCTATCCGTGTGATCTCACTTGGCCTCAGTTTAGACTCGAACTCTCGGGGGACTTTCTGGAATACTTCACGGAGGGACTCACGGACCTTGTGGATGCTTACGGACCAAGTACTGGTCCGTAGAGCCACACTTGGTCCAGATTCTTACCCCAAACCCTGGCCAACTCACTGGATCACCTCACAGGACCCCTCACGGGCCGTGAAGGGTCACACGGACAGTGAGGTGGTCTGTGAGACTTAACTTGGTCCATGGCCTGGCCCCCAACCCTTTGGGGCTCACTAGACCATCCCATGGACATATCCACGGACCGTGGACCACCAAACGGTCTGTGGTCCAACCCTTAGCCTCTTTTCCGAATCCTTTTACCAGTGTACTTCCAAACTCGAGAAGTCTCACTGCAAAGGTCATAAATTTCACATCCAAACTCTGAATTGAGTAAAACCAGTTGTGTTGTGAATATAATTCAAAGAGATTTTGATTTGATATATAATGTCCTACACAGTTCAACCTGTACCAAAAGATATGGCTTTTCAAATTACATTACCTCGTCGTCCTTATAACTTCATCAAACTATCCCTTTTTAATCCGGCCACTTAAATATAACCCATGGCTACCAAAATTCAACCTTGACAAGTGCAACACAATCCAAGACCAACCATTGAGAAGTTTGAAAATTTTTAGGTCATTACATCATCTCCCTTGGGAATATTCATCCTCGAATAAGCTAAGACTACGACTTGAGGACATCAATAAAACAAGTGACATTCTAACCATAACTCGAAAGATCATGCATCATATCAAAAGTCATTCAAAACTCATGCCAAAACATTACTTAAATTATTTTCGTGCTCATGTATGCATGCAATGTCATGAAACTCAAGAAACAAAGAATTAGGACAAATAAAGGATAGAACCTAGTACCTTAGGCTTAAGTAGATTAGAAGAGATAGGGATATCGCTCCATCATGTCCAACTCCGTTTCCCACATTGCACTCTCCACATCTTGGTTCCTCCAAAGCCCTTTGATCGAAACTACCTCCTTATTGTGAAGCCACTTCACTTGTGTATCTAAAATTTCAACCGGCACCTCTTCATAGGTTAATTTCTCTTCAATCATCACACCCTCCAAAGGTGCAATTGCCTTAGGGTCACCAACCAACTTCCTCAACATAGATACATGGAAAACTGAATGAATAGAACTCATGTCTAATGGTAAATATATCCTATATGCTACATTGCCAACCCGTTCCACAATCTCATAAGGCCCAACGTATTGGGGACTCAACTTTACCTTCTTGCCAAAATGCATGATACCTTTCGTGGTGGATACTTTCACATATACCCAATCACCAACATGGAACTCAAGATCCCTCTTCCTAACATCTGAATAAGACTTTTGGCAACTTCTAGCCTTCTTCAACCTTTCTCGAATCAACTTTACCTTTTCAATAGCCTCAACAACCAAATTTGGGCCTAGCAAGGCCGCCTCACCTATTTCGAACCAACCAACCGGAGACCTACATCTCCTACTATACAAAGCTTCAAATGGAGCAATACCAATACTAGCATGGAAACTATTATTGTAGGCAAACTCGATGAGTGGTAGATGGTCATCCCAAATTCCTTTGAACTCCAATACACAAGCCCTTAGCATATCCTCCAAGGTTTGAATTGTCCTTTTGGCTTGCCCATCATTTTCGGGATGAAATGCGGTGCTCAACTTGACCTTAGTACCAAGTCCCTTTTGTAAGGACCTCCAAAAATGAGAAGTAAATTGAATACAACGATCCGATATGATAGACCTTGGTATACCATGCAATCTTACCAACTCCCAAATATACACCCTAGCATACTCCTCGGCACAATAGGTAGTCCTAACCAGTAAGAAGTGATCTGACTTTGTCATCCTATCAACCACCACTCATATAGAATCAAAATGTCTCTGAGTATGAGGTAACCTAACCACAAAGTCCATATTCACATCTTCCCACTTCCAAGTAGGAATTTCAATATCTTGTGTCAAGCCACTGGGCCTTTGATATTCCACTTTAACTTGGTGGCAATTAAGACACTCCAACATGAACTTCACTATAGCCTTCTTCATACCATGCCACCAATACAACTCCCTCAAATCTCGGTGCTTTTTTGTAGATCCCAGATGAATAGAATATTGTGAATTATGAGCCTCTTTCATGATGATTTCCCTCAAGCCATTCACATCCGGAACAGATATATGGTTTGGTACCGAAGCACACCATCTCCCCCTTGGGAGAAAACCTCAATCTTACCCTCGGCAACCAACTTCTTCAACTCCACCAAGAAAAGATCTAAGTATTGTTTAGCCTTAACATCAACTACCAAGGAAGACTCGGATCCACCTTGCATAAGAATTTCACCATTGTCAGATTCGACCAACCACATACCCAACCTAGCTAACCGGTTCACATCTTTCACCATCTCTTTCTTTTCCTCATCCACATATGTCACACTTCCATTGGAGAGCCTTCTAAGAGCATCCGCCACTACATTAGCCTTACCGGGGTGATAAAGGACACTCATATCATAATCCTTAAGAAGTTTCAACCATCTTCTTTGCCTCAAATTAAGTTCTTGTGATCGGTGAAGACATCCACATGAATCCCATACAAATAATGCCATCAAACTTTCAAAGCAAACATTACCGCTGTTAACTCAAGATCATAGGTCGGATAATTTTGTTCATGCACCTTCAATTGTCGGGATGCATAGGTTATCACCTTACCATGTTGCATAAGCACACAACCCAAACCAATATATGATGCATCACAATAAACAACAAACCCGTCTAACCCATTTGGCAAGGTCAAAAATGAGAGTCGATGTAAGTAGATCCTTCAAATTTTGGAAAATCTTCTCACATTCATTATTTCACATAAACTTGGCCTTCTTTTGAGTCAATTTGGTCTATGGAGACGCTATGGAGGAAAACCCTTCAACAAAACTTCTTTAATAACCGGCCAAACCAAGGAAACTTCTAATATCAGAAGGATCAATGGTCTAGGCCAATACCTCACCGCTTCAATTTTTTTAGGATCAACCTTGATGCCATCATCGGACACCACATGGCCAAGGAAGGCAACTTCTCCCAACTAAAACTCGCACTTGCTAAATTTGGCATACAATTGCTTCTGTCTCAAAGTTTGGAGAACCAATCTCAAATGACCTATATGCTCTTGTTCATTATGGGAGTAGATCAAAATATCATCAATGAAGACCACCACAAAATTATCAAGGAACAGCTTGAACACCCAATTCATAAGATCCATACAAACTGTCGGAGCATTTTCAACCAAAATGACATCACCATAAATTCAAAATGACCATAGCGAGTCCGAAAAGTCATTTTTGGAATATCACACTCCCTCACCTTCAATTGGTGATAACCCGAATGAAGACCTATCTTAGAGAAATGAGTAGCTCCTTGAAGTTGGTCAAACAAATAATCAATCGTAGGCAACAAGTACCTATTTTTAACGGTCACCTTGTTCAATTGCCTATAATTAATACACATCTAGAGAGACCTATTCTTCTTTCTCTCAAACAACACGGGAGCACCCCAAAGTGAAATGTTTGGCCTAATATATCCCTTTTCTAACAAATCGTTCAATTGATCTTTCAATTGCTTCAACTTCGCCGGGGCCATACGATAATGAGGGATAGAAAAAGGTTGAGTATCCGGGATAAGTTCAATACAAAAATCTACTTCTCTATCGATAGGAATACCGGGAAAGTCCTCAGAAAACTCATTTACCACCGGAACCAATTCAAGCCTAGGTGTGTAACAACTTGAAATTTTTTGAAATCTACTTATGGTTGGAATTATATGATGTACTACAATCCATGTATGATTTTTGTGGCCACGGCTTGAGTGTAAGTGGCCGAATGCAAATTGGGCTAGTAAGTGGCCTAGAGGGATAGTTTTGGCAGTCAACTTCATATAGTCATAACTTTTGATATGGGATGAACCATGTGAGATAAAATATATCAAATTGAATCTCTTTGAGATAGATTTGCAACACAAGTGGTTTCACTCAATTTGGATATCGGATGAGGGAGAAATGGCCCAAACAGTGAGACTGTCTAAAATTTGGAAGCCATTGGAGATAGGCTCAGAAAAATGGCCAAGGACATTTTCACGGACCGTGAAACATTGCACGTTCTATATAGGGTGTGGTGTGGTTTCACAGTGAGCTTGGGGTGGCTTGGAACCACCCCTAAGCAATGTCCAAGTCAACGGGAGCTTGAACGGACCGTTTGACACCAAACAGCCCGTGTACTGCCTCGTGGAGTGAGGAAGTGGATTGTCCAAGCCAAGCCTGATGGTTGTGAGTCTAAGTGTTGTTTGAAGGTGGTTTACACGGCCTGTCACAAGTTAGACGATCCGTTTGGTTGCTCGTCAAATGTGACAGAAAGTCCTCCGAGAGTTCGCGCGTAGATTTGGCTAAGTACAACTTGACGGCATGGTAAACAGTCCGTGAGACCACTTTAAGGCACTGTAGCTATCATTTGGGTGTTGTGTTTAGTGAAACCTTCCAGTTTTTTATGTTATTTTCGTGATTTAATATTTCCCTAAGCCCCTTTTGGTCCCTTAAGATATCCTAAACCCCTATAACATTCCCCAAATCCTCATTCATCCATTTAAACTCCCCTACACTCTCTCTTAAGATCCAAATACTCTCTTGACCTCCATTGAAGCTAGCTTGTAGAATTTGGGGAAGAAGACGTGATTAAGTTTGATATTGTAGATTGATTGTTTTGATTAAGGTATGTGGGACATGATTCAAGGATCCTCTTTCATCCTTGAAGATCCTAAGAACCCTAACCCTTTTAAATTGATTTTAAGTTTTCCAATT
>JBCEWC010016370.1:0-13165 GCA_038996855.1 Solanum aculeatissimum | reverse complement strand
ATAAATGTGTGTTATGTATCAGCGAAATAGCGAAATATGAGAATTTTAGTAATTTTTTTAAATGGTAGGGATTAATAATAATTAAGTTTATAAATATCGTGTATTTGTGTAATTTAACCTTATTTAAATGACCTAACGGGTCATTACACTAGGACCGTGTGATTGTAAAATGAATTACTAGTAGATAATACTTGCTTACTTATATACCTAGTATATCTCTTATATTTTGTTGATATGAGACTTCTTATCTTAACGAGGATTGTTACATATACCTTCTCTATGGACTCAGCGTCCTCATTAAAGTTTGCTCCACTACATGAGATTTGCCTCGCCTTATAAGAATTTTTCTAAACTCACTTGAACTCTGACCCACATAACAAGGCTGACATTGAAGTGGCTTTGATACCATTTATAATTGCCCAACCTACTGGTGATGTTATTTACTTTGGGCTAGGCCCGCATGACTTTAAAATGATTTACTAGTGGGTAAATCTTGCTTACTTATATACTCAACATCTTTCTCAAGTTTTACCGATGTAGGACTTCTTATTTTTAAAAAGATTGTTACAACCATAAAATGATGCAATGTCAAATGACATCAGTATATGGAATATTGATATGAAATAAAAACGTATGAAATAATAACTTACTGAATAGTCATGCTGAAAAGAATGTTGAAATTAAAAAGTAAAATATGAATGTAATGGAAATATGTAAAACTTCACAATTAATATATGCAATGATAATAAATATTAAAATAATATATTTTAACTTTTCTTGGGAATTTTATATAATCGACAACCATCACTATGAGTCTCGTGATGATACAACATCTCACGAATGTAACTAGAACCACCTATTACTTTGTTAGAGGAAAGGATAAACTCAACTTATAGATCCATATAAAATCCCTTAGTAGACTAGTGAGGAGTCTCCCAAATCAACGACACAATCCTATCTACGCTGGCGGCATAGATTATGGGAATGAGTTGTCTTTACTTGTACATAAATCAGTACTCAATACTACTCCCAAAAAACATTCAATAACATTCATACTAATACATACTAACTTGAGTAAATACTCAAAAGGCTTCTTTAGAGCATAATTGAGTTCTTCTTTAACTTACTAAAACTTCTTTCTCAAACTTTATTATGCTTTCTTTAAAGTAGTTACGCTTTTCTCAAATAATATCTCTAAATACTTACTTTACGAAATCTCTAAACCTCATGCATAAGAATGCAAAAATATATTCTTGAAACTCTACTAAAATAATGTACTTAAAAAAATATAATAATACTTTTAAAAATTCTTGAACTTACTTTATTTATAAAAATAATGCATATGAATTACTAAGATAAAACTCATAAATAACTTTTATTAGAAAGAGTCTACATGGTATAATAAGCATGAACCCTAAATCAAAGACCAACAATGGTGTGAAGTACCATAATGTCGATAATGAAATCAAGAATCAATAATACGAAATAAAGAGGATTTGAAAATCATGAACTTTGGTGTAAAAATCCTAACTTTGATCTTACTAATTGAAATTATAGATGTGAGGAGTGAGAAAGAACTTAATTCCTCATTATAATAGATTTACATACCTTGGAGAACAAGATTTCATGAAGAAAAACTTTGAACTTGGAACCTGGAATCTTATAGCTTGAACTTGAGAAACCCTTTTACGAAGTTCTTGGAAATAGAATTTAGAAGAATTTTGATTTAAAATCCTAGGATTCTTGAAGAGTATCTTGAACTTGGAGCATTTAGATTTTCCAAATTTGAAAAAAAAAATATATGTTTTGAAGTTCTTGATTTTTGAGGAGGAGAATTAAGGATTTAGGGAGTTACTATACGTATATGAATGTTATTAGATTAAAAGATGGACTTAGGAAAGTTACTTTAGGGTAAAAGGCCAAAGTATCTTTCTGAAAATGTAAGAAGATAATCAAAATAAAAAATAACCTTTTAATGAAATTTGTCGGTCAAATCGATAATTTGGAGGTCCCATCATCGAACCATTCGGCGATTCATCGAATGGAAGCTTCATATGTCTAAAATAATAATTTTTCTGAAAGTTTTTAGGTCCATTCGGCAGGCTCAATCAACGACGTGCCAAACCCATTCAACGAGTCACCAAATTGACCCTCAACTCGTTGAGTTGTCTAGGCCACACATGCTCTAGTAAAATGGTCATAACTCTTTAGTCATAACTCTGATTGAGTCAAACTTTCTAGAGTTGGAAAGAAGACTCAAAGACCTTCAATTTGATAGATAATAAGTGACCTAAATCTTTATATGCGAAAAGATATGGTCATTTGAAATTGACCTTTTTATGAACTCATGCAAAACTTAGCCGATAAAGATGTTTCGAACTTGACTTGGTGTTTGAGGTTCCTTATGATCCTAAACCACATTCGATATACTTCAACTACTTAGGAATAGAAAGTAACTTTACATATATGAACAATTTAGAAGTCACTAGATCACCTAACTTTTATAAAATCTTATACCGAAACTCAATCGGTAAGGAAGCTTTTAACTCAACTTTATGCTAGAGGATTCTTGTGACCTTAATTCATATCCAAATCTATTCTCACATTAGTGAATTAATATTAAAACCTATGTGTAATTTAAAATCACCCGATACAATCCTATACGCATATGAAGAATTAGCTCGGATCTAAGCTTAGAAATTTTGGGGGTATTACATATTTAATACTAACATATTTAGGCCAATACTTGAGTAATACTTTTCTGTGAGTGCATGAGTGTTAATAAAATAACAAACTTTCTAACATCTAGTGTCAACATATAACTGACAATATATTTAGATTTTCCTGATTTTGCAGTTCTCGATGACCCTGTTTGTCTAAGAAGATATTGATCTATTTTGGTTGAGACTTGTGCTAAGAGAGATTTTTTATATATGTTTCATGTTTTGCATGTTTATCTAGAATTTGCCTTACATGTTACTGAAGAAAAATAAAAAGTGATGTTCTATTTGAAAATAATAATAAACTTCTTTTATATGTTTGTAAATTATTAGCCTTTTCAAACATCGTTACCATTAGTTAATCCTTTAAGCCTATAGCATTTTGTTTGGTAGCTGTATTTTTGCCTTGAGTCAATTTATTGCATCACTAGTTTTGTAACCTACTTGCAAGAGCTAACATTATAGCATAGATTGCAAAACAAAATTATAAAATCTGAAGGGAAAAAAGGTTGATTGAGTGTAAAAATGACCAATGATGGTTGCAAAATGATGAAAAGGTCCGCCTAAAAAGAATGTGACATGAAATTAAAAAATATAAAAATTATTTGAAAAATGACAAAAAATCTAAGTCTACCCTGTGCATCAAGTCTGTGAAAGTTAATGGGGGCATTGATCAACCCAAAACACATTACTATAATTTCATAATGTCCATATATATTTGATCCTGAAAGTTGTCTTAGGAAAATCATCCGTCCTAATCTTCAATCGGTGACACCTGGATCTCAAGTTAATGTTATAAAAGATTGTAGCACCCCAAAGTTCATCAAATAATTCATGAATACATGACAATGAATACTTATTCTTTATTGTCACCTTGTTCAACTGTCAATAATGAATACACATGTGTATCGGCTCATCTTTTGTCTTCACAAACAATAGAAGAGCTGCCCAAGGGAGAAATTAGGTATGATGAACCCCTTCCTCAACTTTTAACTCTGTTTTACCAACTTTTATGGTGAGATAGAATGGGTTGGATGTCCATGACCAAGTCAATCTCAAAAAACCAATATCACGGTCAGGCAGAATAAGGCAGTAGGTACATAAGAAACTCTTTTAACTATGTACTGGCATGGACCTATGAGTAGGAGTCTCCAAACTAGTATCCCTAATGTAGAGGCAATTAATGGTCGATAATGAAAGTGGTTGGACGAAGTAGTTGCGCAGTGGAGGCCGGTGGAAGTGGTTGCTGATGATGATTGTGAGGTCACAGATGGTGGAGGTAGTATGCAATGACGATTACGTTGTGTGGCTGTAATAGGTTGGTATTGATGGTTGTGCGGTGGAGATTGAAGGTGATCGTTATTCTAAAGTAATGAATAGAATAGTGGTAAAATGTGGCAAATCTTTAATTAATAATTAATTAAATGAATTGATTGTAAATAAGTAATTGTAAAAGAAAAAGACGAAATGATATTCATATTCACCAAACGATTCTCATTTTACAACCCTCCTTTCGTGCAACTTCATTTTTGAAAACAGAAACCATGCATATAACCATCACAAGAAAGTGTGCGTCATGTGCATGTGATACATTGGCATATTGTCACTTTTGATTTACACATGAGAAAAAAATAAATATTAGAATAAAGAAACCTCCTCCTTTCTCTCTGCTATCTCTATCTCTTTTGATCCAAAAAGTGATTTTGCTTTTCCAAAATAGAAAAATCATTTTGAATGGAGAAAATTAGAAAAGCATACAGCAAGCTTAAAGATTCCACCAAGGTTGGCTTAGCCAAGGTCAAAAGCGAATTCAAGGTTTGCAATATATACATGAAAAAAAAATTGTTTTCCCAACGTGCACATAAAGAAAATATAAATTAAGCTAAGCTAAATCAATATGCATTTCAGATGGATGATCTTTTATTTCTTGTTTTCAATTGAAGGATTTAGATATTGCTATTCTTAAAGCAACAAATCACGTTGAGAGCCCTCCAAAAGAAAGACATATTGCAAGTAAGTCTATTGAAACATTCCTCTCCAATGTTATCTAAATAATTCTTTCATGGGATAAATTGCATATCTATTTGCTCACACATTTCATAAAATGAGGCTTCAATTGTAGTCTTTAGGACTGTGTCAATAATATTCTCTCTTTCTCCTATTATGAGATGTTATAACATGAATGGTTGTTGCGTAATATTCCAGGAATTATTGTTGCAACATCGATTACATGTCCACGAGCAGATGTTGCCTACTGTATTCATGCACTTTCGAGACGATTGTCAAAGACACGCAACTGGATTGTATGTTCTCTGAGCTGATTTACTAATTAGTACATTATTTATTCCTTTTTGAATCTTGACAATGACAAATATGATGAATATCATATCGCCTATATCTCATGTCCATCATATGACATACTAGTAAATGTAAATATTTTTCAGGTTGTCATAAAAACATTGATAGTTATTCATAGGGTGTTGCGAGAAGGTGATCCTTCATTCAGGGAGGAACTATTGCGCTGCTCTCAGAGAGGGCATATTTTTCAACTATCAAACTTCAAGGATGACTCAAGTCATCTTGGTAATCTTAATCTATCCCCTTTTCATATTTTTTGGCATAACACATAACTTCGTCTCATCTGCCATCTTTGTCCTCCAATGTTGAATTTGCACAAATCTTGCCTAAACTTGAACAAGTTGACACACACATCCTACTTGGCATCCTATACTATACATAGCAATTCACATCCTACGTGTATTATGCCACGGAGGATACATGTGTCTACATATTCAATTTTATATAAATTTAAGTGAGTATTTGTGCACACTCAAAGTTGGAGGATATAAATGTCAAGCTAAAGTGCATATTTATGTATTATGCCTTATAAGTAGAATGAAAAGCCTCTATAACCACAATTTCAAGCTTTCTCATTCAGATACCGTAGTATCCTAATGTATTGTATTCTAAACACAGGTTGGGATTGCTCAGCTTGGGTACGGACATATGCACTCTTTCTGGAGGAAAGACTCGAGTGTTTTAGGACATTGAAAAATGATATTGTGGCAGAAAGATCTACCACAACTTCACATGGAATAAACAAGGTGCATTTTGTCCGTCGTTTGCATATTCCCTTTTCATACAAAATACACTGTGAAAACAATATAATGTACATAATCTGAGTTCACATCAGGTGCATTGTAGAAGTAGGCTTTTGAATGGAGAAGAACTCTTGGAGCAGCTCCCAGCATTACAGCAACTTCTGTATCGCTTGACTGGTTGCCAGGTAGTAACAACCTTTCCTGTTTAGATGCGATAAACTCGTTGTTGTTCCAATTCTCTGACTATCAACTTCTCTTCAATTATTGTTTCTAATCTCTGCTGAATTTTGCAGCCTGAAGGAGGAGCTTGCTATAACTTTCTCATTCAGTATGCCTTGGCTTTGGTATAGATATACTACTTTTACCAGCTGAAGAAATGGACCATGCCAGGTTATTATGTTTATCAATCTTATGATCCTAATTGTTCTTTTGTAGGTGTTGAAGGAAAGTTTCAAGATCTATTGTGCAATCAACGATGGGATAATCAGTCTTGTTGACTTTGTATGATGTTCTTTGTCTCTTTGAAATCTCCAGCTCATTGACCATTGCTCTTTTTCTTTCTCCTCTTTTTGAACTTCACTTGCTGCTTCCTGTTCCTGTAGTTTTTTGAAATGTCAAAGCTTGACGCTATTAAAGCTCTCAGCATATACAGAAGAGCTGGGCAACAGGTTAATAACTTCATTTTTCTTTTGGACCTTTTACTTTTTACAAAATTATCCAAGTTTCTTATCTAAAGTAATTTTTCTTCTTTTTTTCCCCACTTAATGTAGGCTGAACATCTCGCTCATTTTTATGAATTCTGCAGAGGTTTGGATGTAGCTCGAACCTATCAGTTTCCTACACTGAAACAGGTCTGTTTCTCACCCTTTTGGATAATGCACAATCTTCATGAATTAAGTTTCTTTTGATATCTCATCATTCTTCTTTAATTTGCAGCCTCCTGAATCATTTCTGGTAACCATGGAGGAATACATTAGGGAAGCACCTCAAACAGATTCCATGCCAAATAAGAGGCTGGTCAGAACATGAAAGAAACTAATTGAACTTTTTCTGTCGAAAACTGAACAATTATCTATTCACATTTCCCTTCGTCCTCTGGTTCTGATCATGAATAATTTTATGCCGGCAAAAGTGACAACTTCACCAATTTGGTCACAGAGTTTGCCTTTCTTACCTGCAGGAGTATCAAGAAACCAAGCAGAAACCTGAAGAAATTGTTCCTGAGGCAAGTGAAAACAAAGTTCCGGAAGCTAAAAATAGTAGAGTAAAACATGCTGAAGCACAAGAGGAAACACCCCTCAAAAAGGAAGAAGCACCACCACCAATATCAAGAGAAGAGCCTGCTGATTTTCTGGTACGCATCTCTTTCTGGTGATATAAAACAAAAATTTATGATAGTTGGATCAAGTTGTTTAGCCACACACTTTCGAATTCACTGGGGAGAGATCAAATCTTCATTCATGGCCTGTGTTACCTTTTTCGTGTGTAATTATAGTCTTGCTCGGAACATTGTCAATCTTAGAATTTTAATCTGTGTAGGGTTTGAATCAAGTGGATCCAAGAGTCTCAGAATTAGAGGAAAGCAATGCATTGGCTCTTGCAATCATTCCACCTGGTAATACACACAACTCGCCCAAAGCAAAAGGATTGATTCTACTGTATAAATTTAGCTCATTAGAGAATCTCATAGTATCATGCTAATTTCGAGTTGATGTGTTTGAAATATTATAAAGGAAAAGAAAATCCATCAGCTAATCATCCAGTGGGTGAAACCAGAAAAACATCAGGATGGGAATTGGCTCTTCTTACGGAACCGAGTAACAATAGAAGCAAAATCACACCAGATAAAGAATTGGTATGTCATCTTTATTTGAATTCATATTTTGTTAAGAAATCAAAAGGCAATTCATAATTGTACTATACGCATCGATTTCATGGACTTTACCATGGTCTTTTATCAGGCTGGGGGATTCGACAAGCTATTACTTGACAGCTTGTATGAAGATGATGCATCTAGGAGGCAAATACAGCTGCAACAGGCAGGGTATAGTGCAGGGTATGGGTATGATATGCCGGGACAAAGTTCAGTCAATCATAATGACCCTTTTGCAATGTCAAACCACATAGCCCCTCAAACAAGCGTACAAATGATGGATCAGCACCAGCAACAACAATACCAAATGATGCAACAACTCCAAATGATGCAACAACAACAACACCAAATGATGCAGCAACAACAACAACAACAAATGATGCAACAACACATGATGCAGCAGCAGCAACGACCACAACAAAATATGTTGATGGTACATCATCAACATCAAGGCCAGTATTCTCAACAAACATGGTACATGGGATCTTCCAACCCATTTGGAGATCCTTTCAGTTATCCACAAAGCGCCATGCCACCACAGGGAAACCATCAATTGATTTAGAGGGCGTTTACAATAAGAATAACATATTCTTTCATTTCTTTTTGGCTGGAAGACTGCTCATTCGCCATCAAAAGTTAATACATTTACCAGTCATGCTCTCCTTTTCATTGATTATTACATTCACTTATGTGGTGAATTTGTTAATGTGTGATATGTCTATAGTCTAGCAGCTTGAGGCTCTTTCTCATTCACTCTGTTAGATTTTTTTATTTTATTTTATTTTATTTTTTTTGGTTTGCTTTTCTATAAGATTTACCTATTTGTTTCACCTGTCATCAATATAATCACATACATATAGAACACGAGCTATATACAAAACAGAATATTATTTCATACATTTCTTCATTGTATGAAAAAGCTGAAATGATATTTTGGGACACATTCATCAAGTACTTCTCAAAAATTGTACAGCATTCACTAATAACTTCCATTTGTAGTCCCCATTGACCATACAGCATAGACAAAATGAAATTCTGGAAAACTTACGAGCGAGCAGAGTGGAATCCTATTAGCATCCAAGCATTAGTATCATGTACTAAAGGAAAAAATTATTTGCATGAAATTACTGCTTCGAAAAATCATATATTGGGTCCTCCTCTACATCCTTAAAGCTCCAATTCTGCTGGGTACTTGTACTATCAGCGGTAGATACGTGTAAGACCTTTTTATGGTATTTGTAGAGGGTTCTACGGTGGCCAATACTTATATACGTGATTCCTGCATCTTGGATTAGCTGATATAGACGAGCCTGCAGAGACAAAGTACAACAAAGGCTTTGCTATCATCTCCGATTATTTAGAACCGAACACAAGGAAAGAAGAAACAATAAATGGAGTGAAGAATTGGGTATGAAGTCCAACGTTTTGAGAGGAGAGATGGCAACAAATGTTCATATGGTAAAATTTGAGGTTTCATACGTTACAGCAGAAGATCAAATGATTTTCAAATGTTAACTACAATTGAAGTGTATTTTAAACCTATCATTGCTTCATAGTAGAATTCAACGCTTAACAGACTGAAAGCAGCATTCTAAAGGACGAGAGGAGGTGGAGTGATTTACCTATCATGGAGCGGAGCATAAGCCCTAAGCACGGCGCGTATGCCCACAAAAAAATCTTATGTACTAAGAAATATAATGCACCTTAAAAATAGGAAATATATGAAATTCAAACAATGTAAGAAGATATCTCAGCATAATAACATTCATACAATAAAAAAAGAATATTAAGTCAATATTTTAGAAACCACAGAGAATTATATTATTTATAAAAAATATAAATACAAATATATTATATTAGTCAAATATCTTCTTTCTTTAAAGAAAAAAAATAACTTTAGTGCATGAAACAGACTAAACAGTTTTCCCCAAGGAGCATGGCATTTATTAGGCAAATGTCCGGTCTATTCTGGCATCAGCCCCATTAGACCTTTACTTCCCATAGTTGTCTGGGGCACTTCGAGCTTGCCTTGGCATGCCTCACACCAAGGCAAGCTCTGAAGCGAGTTCCCAAATTCTCTTTTTAGAACGTTGGAACGAGGTCCTTTAAGCTCTGTGACTTATTAGCCTGTACTGACCATCAAGATTTATTTGTAATATAATTCCAGCCCCTATAGCCAGAGGCCTATACCCGAGAAAACTGAAGTGTGCTAATCTGAAGCCTGTATGAATGCAATCCGCATGACCAAATGAACCACAAAATAGCATCTGCAAATCAGTAAATTACCTCATTGGCTTCATCAAGAGCACTAGTAGACTCATCCAACAGAGCCAAAGTTGGTTTTGAAAGTAACAAGCGACCAAAGGCAAGGCGCTGTTGCTCACCAAGGGAAAGAACACTTGACCACTCATGTGTTGAATCTAGGCCGTCAAAACGAGATAACAAGTGTCCAAGGGATACGTCATTGAGAACCTGTTGTAGATCATCTGATGTAGGCTTCTTTGACCTTTCATTTACACACCTTGCATCCCGTGCATGCATCAAGAATGGCAAAGAATCTATATACTGGTCAGTTGGAGAAAATTCACCACACAAAATCTTTATATAGCATTCTTCCCACAGGTAAAACGACATGGGGGCGCCACATAAAGATCTACATGCATGTATATCTAGGAATCGAATACAAAGTAATTCACATTGAGGAATGACAATGCCTACAATTGGAAATAAGAGCCAAAGGAAGTAATTCAAAGCAAAACTAAGCAGCAAGTGCCAACAGAGATAAATAAGCCATATGAGGAATGACAACCTGTAACAAGAACTGAGAACCTATAAAGCTTGATAATGGCATAAGGAAATGATGTTAAGATAGGGATCATGAGATGTCATACCACTTTGTTTAGCATCATCTAACAAGTTATCTGAATCTTCAGTCCATGTAGGATACAGCAACTGTTGTCGAAGGGTTCCCAAAACCATATATGGTTTTTGAGGAAGAAAAATTACACCTTCAGAATTTCTACGTCCTGTGGAATCCCCATTTGTCTCATAGGTTGAAGTCTCTTCATGAGAAACCACATCTGGAGAGTGAGGCATATCCAGGTCTCCTCCAGATCTAACATAAACTGTAATTGTGCCACTCCCGAAACTCCAAAGACCAGCTACAGCTCTCAGCAACGAAGTTTTACCACTTCCACTTGGTCCTGTAACCTGTTAAAAGAACCATTAGAAGCAACATTTAAAAGGCAGACTGAGATTCGTCTAGGGGCAAGGCAGCCGATATACACCCTGGCCATCAAATGGGCCTAATGCCTCCAAAACTGGAGTATTTGTTCCATGCACATTTTACACCTTGAGCTATTTGATCAATGCACCCCAAGAACGCCTATGCACGCTTTAAACTGTAGATTTTTTTTTCCCCATAAAACTCTTTTGTTCCAACTTCTCTCATGTATTTGACTAGAACTTGTATGATATATTGTTAATAATGAAGTTGGAAACTTTGAATACCATTATGTGCACATATCATATGTCTAGATGGCTAAATCGATCATTATATCTGAAGCAGTAACTTTCAGATTAATGATGAAGAAGAAGAGGAAGAACAGGAAGAAGAATAGGCAGAGAATGAGGAGAAAGAATGATCAATCTTATTGATAGATGAATTGTGTTATATTGAATATACAAGTAACTACAAGGAATCAACTTATATACTCTAAGTTAGATAACTAACTTTATAACTAACTAACTACCTAACTAACTAGCAGTTAGGTTAGTTAAGTTGTTTAGTTAATATCTACTATTAGAGATGTCTAAGTGACTTCCTTGACACTCCCCCTCAAGCTAGGTACTTCAAAGATGTTTAGAATGCCTAGCTTACAGGTTAGGAACTCATACTGACTTCTAGACAGGGCCTTAGTAAACATGTCTGCAGGTTGTTCCTTAGTGGCGATGTATTAGGTTGAAATCAGCCCTTGATTGATCTTCTCCCGGATGAAATGGCAGTCTATTTCAATGTGCTTGATCCTTTCATGGTATACAGGGTTGGCTGCTATCTGTATAGCAGCTTTGCTATCACTGTATACATTGATAGGAAGTGGTACTTCAATACAAAGCTCCTTCATTAAGCCAACTAGCCAGACTAACTCTGCTACTACAGCAGCTAGACTTCTGTACTCGGCCTCAGCTGAGCTTTTTGAGACTGTAGTCTGCTTCTTAGATTTCCAGATGACAAGAGAAGCTCCAATCTTTACTACATAACCTGTCACAGATCTCCTGGTATTAGGACAGGCAGCCCAGTCTGCATCAGCATATGCTGATATTTCAAAGTTGCTGTTACTAGCTAAAAGCGCTCCTTGTCCTGGCTGCCTTTTTAGATATCTTACTATTCTGAGTGCCGCCTCCATATGAGACTGTTTAGGGGCTTGTAGATACTGACTTAGAGTTTGTACACAAAAGGAAATATCTAGTCTGGTCATTGTTAGGTAGAGAAGCTTACCTATGAGTCTTTGATAAGAGCTTTGGTTAGCCATCGCTTCTGTTTGACCATTTCCTTTTAACAAGTGATCATCATACTCCTTTGATGTTAACTTTACATTTGTATCCATAGGAGTCATGGCTGGTTTTGCAGCTCCAAGTCCTGTTTCAGATATTAGTTGTAATGCATACTTCCTTTGATGCATTAGAATCCCTTTTTCAGACCTTGCAAACTCAATTCCCAGAAAGTATTTTAACTCTCCCAAGTCTTTCATCTTGAAGGTTTCTTGTAATGTTGTCTTTGTGTCTTGAATCAACTTGAGACTATCACCTTTTATAAGCATGTCATCTACATACACTAAAACAATAGTCACTCCTTCTGTGCTTTTCTTAACAAAACAATGAGTGGTCATACTGACTTTGCTGAAACTCAAAGCTTAATAGTGCCTCGGTCAGTTTGGCATTTCATTGTCTTGGAGCCTGTTTGAGGCCATACAGAGATCTTTTTGAGTCTACACACCATGTTATCTTTATTCTCCCCCTGGCTCAAAAAACCTTGAGGAAGATCCATATAAAACTCATCAAACAAATCACCTTGTAAAAAAGCATATAACACATCCATTTGATGTATATGCCAGCCTTTAATTGCTGCAGTAGTAAGTACAGTTCTCACTGTTTTCATCTTAACTACAGGTGAGAAGGTCTCCTGATGATCAATACCTTCTTGCTGACTGTACCCCTTTGCCACAAGCCTAGCTTTGAACCTTTCAATGTCACCATTTGCCTTGTACTTCACTTTATAAATCCATCTACACCCCAATAGGTTTCTTTCCAACAGGTAGTGGTACAAGCTCCCAAGTATGGTTGTTTTGAAGTGCTTCAACCTCCAGCTTCATAGCTTCCACCCATCTAGAGTCTTGAATAGCTTCAGCATATGTATTTGGTTCTGTCACATCAGACATTTTGGACAAGTAGGCCTTATACTTAGGTGCTAG
>JBCEWC010016369.1:0-13165 GCA_038996855.1 Solanum aculeatissimum | reverse complement strand
TATTTGATTTAATTATGAGTATTGTCATCTATTATTCTTATGATATTAATGTTGGGGATTTGAATGACTATGTGCTTGTGTGGTAAGTCCCCATAGTTTGAATCCCAAGTCCCCAATTCCCTAGAATTTATGTGTTATGTGTTTATTTTTTTCACGCTTCCGAACCGATGATGAGTGTAATGATGCTATGATAGCTTGATCGAGGACTTTCGAGTTCTCCTTTGCCATGTCACATCTAGGCCCCCTATCCGGGTCGTGACAGGTATGATAAGTATAATCCTCAAATTTCATTGCATCAAGGTTTTAAAATTTTACTCACCTACTCACGAATTCGTTTTGTTGAAAGGAAATTCTTACATCGATCTAATCAAATATTTAATTAGTTACTTTATAATGATGGACTGATGAATTTGGATTGGTAATTAGACGTTTCCTTCCCTATGATTAACTTATTGAATTATATTTATTATTCCATTGAGGTTTTGACTTAGCACCAAGAGGTATTTGAGGTGTGATTTTGTAATGACCCTGAAGAACATATTTTAATTTTTTGATAATATTACCATTTACCCCTTCCGACAATAGTCTCGAGTCACGTTTGATTGATTTTGAAAGTTGATTTTTGAGAATTTTTCTAAAAGTTGAAGTTTTTGCTAAAGATTGAATTTTGAAAAGTTAAGTTGCTTAAATTTAAATTTTGAGTTGTTCTGAGATTCAATTTTCAAAATAAAATTCTACTAATTATATCAATTTTGGAATGTGGAAATTGTCCTTGAAGAGTTGTCGGAGTCGGATTTGGAGTTGTTATGTGGATTTTAGGTTCAGAGTTGGAAATTGAGTTAAAGTAAAAGTTTTGTTTACTTTGGTCAGGGTTTTGAGTTTCGGTTCCTAGATTGGATTCTCGAGTGATTGTAGTGCTAAAAGCAACATTATCTTAATTTTTGGGTGCTTTGATAGCGTTTTGACATTTCAAGTTGTCTAAGTTAGATTTAAGGCGCCTAATCAGTTTTCGAATCAAGAAGGCCTCAAATTTGATTTTTGATGATTCCATTGAGCCCAAAATATCGAATTTAGTAGGGTTAGGGTTGCATATATAGTTTATATGTATGGGATTTTGAGTGAATCTCGAGAGTTAATTTCAAATCTTTGCAATTGTTGAAAAATTTATTGTGCTCTGGTGTGTTGTAGGCCTTGCTTTAGTTAGGGCCTAGTCGCTAAAGCGACCTCGCTAAAGTGACCTCGACCTCACTAAAGCGACCTTGCTAAAGCAACCTCGCTAAAGAGACAAAGATTCGCTTTAGCGAAGACTTCTTAAGTGATGGTATCACTTTATCAACACTTTGTCTCTATAGCGACATTAGAAGGGGGATTTTCGGACCCTTGGTTACTCATTTTGAGTATTTCCTTCCATTTTTAAACTTTGAGAGATTTTCCTAGATGATTTTTGCTTGGTTTTTTGAAGGCTTTTTTCTGAAAAGGGTATTTTTCAACTCTCCTTTTCATTACCCATTATTCTCCCTTGATTTCAATATCAAATTTGGAGTTTTCAATTGAGAAAATTAGAAATTGTTTATGAACTTGGGTTTTTCACAAAAATGGTGATAATGAGCTCGTTTCAGCTTCATTTTAAAATTGGTTTTCGCTAATGGTTTCCTAACCATAATAGAAATATTTTCATCTAAACATTTCTAGATTTTGACTTTATTTTTCGATAGTGGATTTTTTGACAATTTTGTCCTTTTCTTTGAAATACATGATTTTGGTGTTGTTAGCTTCAAAAGTGATTTTGAATTCATTATTGAATAGATTGTGGTGCTTTGGATTTGATTCAGAAGGGGAAGCCACTTTTTTGGAGTGATTATTTTTCTAATTCGAGACAAGTGAATTCTAAACCTTGTTGAGTTTAATTAAACTTGATATTTCTTTTCTATATAAAATTGAATATTAGTGAAATGTTCTAGCGGATATGATTAGGAAATACAGATGTTGAGGTGATGACCTATATGAATTGATTTGTGAATTGATGCCTATTTTTTATTGATTAAGACTTAGACGTTGATAGTGTTAATTGGGCTTGTTATGCCAATTGTTGATATGCAAAAGTTGTTCATGTCGATCTAATTGTTGAACTTTGATTCATGTTACATGCAGATGTCTCTTGAAGTACTTTATGTGAAATGTTGAGCTAAATGTATATTTTAGCAATTGATGGAATTGTTGAACTAAATACTTGTCAAATGTGGACTCAATGATGAATAGTCCTAAGTTATGATGATAAAGAGGTTATTGAAAAACTTGAGTTGTGCTATGATGTGATTACCATGTATTGTATTGATAATGACACAAGTGTTGAAAGAACAATGAGAAAGATTGTTGATTGTTAAATAAATGATTTGTGTAGACATCTTGCATATTCTTATACTTGTGAAAGTGATTATTGTGCTGTGATGACATATATTTACTTGATGTTCCAATGATGATAAAAAGTCGAAGGAAAATGGCTTCATCTATAAAAAGAAAGAAAAGAAAAAAAAAACAACGGAAAATGGTTTCGGCTAGAAAAACAGAAGAAAATAAATGAAAAGTCAAAGGAAAATAATTTCAGCTGAATATGAAAGTAAATGCCAAAGAAAAATAGTTTTGGCAAATACATGATTCATGTGTGGTCTCCATGGGTTCCAATCTGATTATATCAGCAGATGGGTATCGCAGGATAGACATACATCATGATTATTTGGCATTTGCATTGTGTTGCTTGCATTTCATGTCATTTCATTCCATTCCATATCATTCCTTACTTGAAAGTTAAAAAAATATATTAAGGTGATATATTGAATGAGTTGAATCTGGTGTATTGTTGAGATTAAACTATTGAGATGTTGTGATATGATACTGTAGTTGTATAGATTATCTATATTGTGTATGATGGACTTTCCTGCGTGCAAGTTTTTAGTCCAGAGGTATGTGGTTTGGATGGAAAGAGTGCTTAGTTATTTATTCTCTACTTGTGATTAGGTCTTTTTGTTGGGTACGTTGGTACTCACCCTTATTTTTCTACATATGTGTGTAGGTTGTGAGCCCAAATCCTATTAACGTTCCTATTTATCTTCCAGGCCGAGCTATTGATAGATTGAGAGGTAGTTGCTTGTTGCTCCAACATACTCTAAAGAGTGTCAAATATCTTTTATTAATTTTGTTCTATTTGAGAGACAAAGATTATTGAGACTTGTACTATTTCTTTTAGATTCTTATGTATTTGATACTTGTAAATGTGATACCAATTCCGGTATGGTTTTAGCTTGGACTATTGCCCTTTATGCTTTAAATCCTTGTTGTTTATAATGTTTTGTTGTTTTAGTTTCTATAGTATCTTTTGTTGTTCAGTTGTGAATTATTTAGGTTGACTTGTCTCGGTGGGTAAAAGAAAGTTCATCACACTTGATTTTGCGTCATGATAATTTTGTGTCAGAGCTCCAGGTTCATAGCTCTCACATGTGTACAAGCCAAGTCAAATGGAGTCTCAGGGATTGACACGAAGACGTATGTTGCTTATCATTGAGAAGTTATGGAGACTATTAGGAAAATTCTCTTTTACTTTTTTCAATCTAGTTATGTGTAGAATTTTATGTTAGTGTTGAGTGTAGCGTGTTCTTTTGATAGATGGCTAGGAGTAGATCATCAACAACTGATAGAAGATAGACAACCCCTGAGACTATTATTAAGGCCCCAACTAGGGCTACATGTAGGGGCAAAGTTGGAGACTGAGGTAGGAGCCGAGGTCGAGGAGAAACACCAACCCGAGAATATGACAGGAATATCTCTCCTGAGCCCAAGCCTAAGATTAGAGGAGATCAAATTCCTCCCAAGTATATAGTTATGCCATCATTACAAGATACTTTATCAAGGGTTTTGGATGTGATTCAGGGCATGGCACAGACTGATAGTACCACAGGTACCTCAGGGGGTTTATAGACTCAAGAAAATGGATAGGCTACTATTCATGCTCAGGTAGGTCAACCACTATTGGTTCCTACATCGATACATATCGCTCTTGAGCCATTACTTGAGGTTGATGATCAACAAAGCTATTAATGGTTTAAGAAGATAAAACCACCCTAATTTCAGGGTGGTAAGGGTGAGGATGCGTATGAGTTCATGATCTTATTCTACGAGATATTGAAGGTCGTGGGCCTAGTTGATCCACATGGTGTTCAATTTGTTGCTCTTTAGCTTAGAGGAACTCTTAGAGAGTGGTAGAGGACATATATAAGGTTTACACCACTTGGATCCCCTACATTAGAATGGGTGTATTTGTAGATGCTTTCTAAGGCCGATACATTCCTTGGAGTGTTCGAGTGGAGAGCCGGACGAGATTTGAGAGTTTGACTCAGAGTAGTATGATTGATGCAGAGTATGAGGCCCAGTTTTGTCAATTATTGCTCCATGCAATATCTTGGATCCTATTGAGGTGGAAGGAGTCTGCAGGTTTCATTTTACTATGAGATCCTATATATTCAGATCAACTCGTGAAGGAACCTCCTTTCAGTCTATTATAAATACTGGTAAGAAGGCACAATTGATGGTTTGAGAGGAGTTTAGGGATCCCAAATGTGCCCAATATTTTGGTCATTATTAGGGAACTTCTTCAAGAGGTAACGAGTTTCATTAAAGTGGTAGTATATCACAACATCGGGGTACGATGCATGCTTCTAGTATTCATAGATCAACAAGTCGAGGTGGCTATAATATCCCATCTGGTTCATCACAGCAACAACCCACTCCGAGATCTTTTTATGGTTATAGAGACCCTGAACACATAATTAAAGAGTGTCCTTTACAAACTCATTATTGGACACACCATACCTATTCAGCGACATATGTTAGAGATTCATCACCTCCAGGTAGAGGTTCAACACCATCGGTCAGGGGCATGGTAGAGCTCAGTCAGGTAGAGGCAGTCGTGCTCTTGGTAGAGGTGCTAGTGATGCTTTGGTTCAGCCAAGGGGTAAGGGCACGATTTAGTTAGGTGAAGGTTGTGGTGCACATTGCTATGCTTTTCTAGAGAGGCTTGAGGCAAAGGCTTTAGATTCGATTATTACAAGTATTTGTCCCAGTTTTCCATCGGCTTGTTTGATCATGACTCTACTTATTCATATGTGTCCACCTACTTCTCTACTGGATTGGACTTGTTATGTGATTGTATGCCTGTGTTCGTACATGTTTCTTGTAAGGCCCCACATGTTGAAAAGTATGAAAAGTGCAAAAGAAAGGAACTTGGAAATTTTAGAGGTAATACGATCACTGTTTATGGCTCGTGGTCTTTTTCATGAGTTATAGACCTGGCTCGTAGTCTAGAGGTACTAGGTTGAAAATTTTACTAAGTGTAAGTGGGGTTTATGGTTCGTAAAAGGAATATAGATTGTCTATGCATTCATAGTTCCTAGGTGCAATTCAAGTAGCTTAAGTTTGAGAGCCATCAATGTACAAAGGGTGATCTATGAGTTGTAATTAGTTGAACGAGTCGTAGTTAGTGCTTGTGTAATGGTGGTCTAAGTTGATGGAAAATAAGTTTCTGATGTTCGAAGTACGAACAACAAGATGAGCCATAGACTCATTTATGAGTTGTAAATGGAATTGTAGATTGAGTTTCAGAGACATTTCTAAAGGTTCTAAATTTCAATAGGACGAGACCCATTTCTACGAATCGTGGTCTGGACTATGACCCATAATCAAGGGTTCAAGGTTTGGCTCAACAGATTTTTATTAGGGGAATTTTTTTACCTTTTCTAGTATTTTACGCCTATGCTACGTCCTTTAGCCCTTGAAATATTGCATTTCCATCCTATTACCCCTCAAACTCATTTCATTTTCCCCATTCTCAAATTTACCTAAGTATAGAATCCCCCAAAACATTCCAAGTGCCAAAAGAAGAAAGGGAAGCTAGGGTTTCTAATTTCTTGCATCATTTTAAGATATTCCTTACTAATTTGGAAGCCAAGGTACGTTTGATTTGTGGGGATATTCCTCCACAAAGCTCAAGTTTCCTCCTTATTTTACTTGGCTTTAAGATTATGAATATTGTGGAATTTTATGCAAATGTTTTAAATCATAATTTTTATGATGCATTCATAGTTATATGAAGTATACTAATACCATGTCATTATTGATGAGGATTATTAAGTTAAAGTTTATGTTTGCTCTAACTAGGGCTCTTTTAAGGTCATGGTAGGACGTTTTGAATGTTTTTCAAATGACCACAATCTATCTCATTTATGCATGTTACTTTCAAATTTCTTGATTTCAAGCCTTTAAGCATGAACCCATCAAGTTTGAACTAAGATTACAGGATGAGGTATGATGAAAGGTTTTACCTTGTGCTATGTGAGTTCATGAATGTTATGAATGATAAGGTCTACCTATTATGCTATGAATCCATGTGATTTCTATGAAATTAATGCATGATCATGATGCCATTTTTATGCTATCATGACACACCCTCTAGTGAAATAAAAATGCTCACTTAAAGAGGTTATGAATTTTAATGAGCTACTCTCATCATTATGCTCTATGGTTTTGTAACGATTCGAAATTTTTTTAAATTCATAATGGTTGTTCAAGGCTACTGTTAAACTGGTCGTGGTTGAATATTGGTAGCCATGGGTTGAATCTAAGTGGCTGGATTCAAAGAGGGTCATTTGGTGAAGTTGTAAGGCCGATTGGGCAGTGAACTTTGGAAAGTCATAACTTTTGGTATGGGCTGAACTGTATGGGATTCTATATATCAAAACGAAGCTCTTTGAGGTTTCTTCGCAATGCAACTGATTTCACTAAATTCGGAGTTTGTATGTGAAAGTTATGGCCCTTGAAGTGGAACTGCCTATAATTAGAAGGACGCTGGGGAAAGGGTTTGGAATGGAGTTTAAGGGCTGGACCACGGACCGTTTGGTGGTCCATGGTCCGTGGGGGTGCTCGTGGGTTGGTCCACTGTTATCCTAGGGGTTGGGGGCTATGACACAGACCAAGTGTGGTCCCACAGACTACCACACGGTCCGTGTGACCCTTCACAGCCTGTGAGGGGTCCCGCGAAGTGAGGCAGAATGTTGGCCAGGGTTCGGGGCTGAAATCCGGACCAAGTTATGATCCACAGACCATTACACGGTCTGTGTGCCCCCTTGTGAAGTGATTCAGAAAGTCCACCGAGAGTTCAAGTCGAAGCCGAGGCCAAGTGACGCCTCACAGGCAGGTATACAACCCGTGGACCAGTAGATGGGCATTGTGTACCTTCCGTGTGACGCTGTCTTAAGTGATATAGTCCATTTCATTAATGGTTAATTCATAATTTAATTGGATCCTATACCCCTTTTAGACTTTCTAAGGTCTCCTAAACCCCCTAATCAAACCCTAATCCCTTTTAATCAATTCTAACACTCTTCAATTCATTCCAAAATTCTCTCAATCCTCTTTACCTCCATTGATGAAAGCTTAAAGAAATTTGGGGAAGATCATCTTTGTTGTGAAATTATCCAATTCTCTTGACTAATTTCAAGGTATGTGGGTTTGATTCATGGATTTTCTTTAATCCAAGAAGGCCCAAGAACTCTCCTCTTTAAATTATGATTTTAAGCTTTTTTTAATGTTGAGTTCTTTAAATTTTGAAGTATTTAATTGAATTGGATTGTGGGATGTAGAAATTAGCTAATTTAAATTTAATTTAAGTTTGAAATATATGAGGGTTCAATGGATTTGATGAAGGTCAAGTGATGCATGTCTCCTTTACTCTCTAATTATGCATGGGTAGTGTTTTAATGATGGTTTAAGTGTTGATTTAACTTGGATTTCTTATGAATTACTCTTGATTTGAATTTAAAGTACGAATTCTAGTGCCCATGCTATACTCATTGTTACTCATGGCATTTGCATGCATGATCATGTATTTTCATGAAGGTTTTGATGTGGGCTAAGTCCCCAAACATATTTATGACTATGACTTTGAACAAGTATGGGTTATGACTAAGTTGTGATCACAGTAAGTCTATGATATGGCTCTTTGAGAAACATGGGTGTTTACACCAATATGATATGACAAGTATGACAAGTATGGATCTACTCTTATGCATAAAGTTTGACATGAAAGTTTTTTTGGCTTTTTAGCCCATGTAGCATGATTATGAAAAGTGTTTGACTCTTGTTAACTATGCATAAGAGTAATGAAAGTGAATTTGGCTTTTAAGCCCAAGTATGCAAGATTTTGATGTTCAAGTGTCAAGTTTCCATTTTAAAAACATGTATATGTATACGTATTCTTATGGGATTATGACTTAGTACCAAGAAGGATTGGAGTAGTAAGTGGGCTATCCCCAAGGGTCCCACTCCTTTTCCGAAACTATGTGCCAACATAGGTCGCTACTGAAATGGGAGGCCCGGAAGGTATGCTTTGATATGACATGAAATTATTTGATAAGATATGCTATGTTATTTAAATTCTTCCAAAATGGGAGGCTCGTAGGGAAGGTGGCCATCACACCGAAATGGGAGGCCCATAAGGTATGGTGTAGATTACCTTTGGCAAGTAATCTTCTCTAATCCAATGGGAGGCCTCATTGGGAAAGTTTGTGTTGTAGCTCACATGATTTTGGATATCGGTTATGGTTCCATCCCCTCTATACTATGAGCATTATGGCATTTCATGCATCATGATCATCATGGCATGTTGATATATTGGTCTTTCTTTATTCTCTTCTATCTATATGCCCTTGCCAGGTAGGTTGTTATAGGTTCATGTGCACCCATTTGCATGCCCGCATACTTAGTGCTTGATTGTGCTAACCCATACTCTTGTCTACAATTTCTAACCATGTAGGGACCGGCGATGACCCCTATCTACCGTTGAACGACGAGCTATCTCTTTGAAGTTACTTGATTGTGGTGAGCCCTTTGTCCAAGGGTAATATCTACTTTCCTCTCCCTTGTATTGTTTTTACTTTCTTTCTTTATGACTTGAGGGAGACCCCAGATTATGTCGAGGCCCCACTCTATCTTATGTAGAGGCTATGTTGGACATGTTAGACTCTTGCACGTTATATTATGCTTTATTAAGATGTTATGACTTTTAGGTTATGCTATGGAAATGATGTTCCGATTATGCTTATAATTATTTCTATGGGATTGTGAATGTTGGGAATGTACTTATGTGGAAAGTCCCCTAACCCGGTTTGCCCTCATAGCTTGAGTCCTACTTACCCACCCCTTAGAAATACATGTTATGTGTTATGTGATTCATGCTCATCTCATTCCCAGCAACATCCCCATAGCTTGAGTCCAAGGCCCCGTTTCCCGTAGAATTATATGTTATGTGTTTACTTTTCCGTTCTTCCGAACTGATGATGTTAGTGATGATGCTATGATGGCTTGATCGAGATCCTTTGGGTTCTCCTTCGCCATGTCACATCTAGGCCCCACTTCCAGGTCGTGACAAAAAGTGGTATCAGAGCCCTAGGTTTGTAAACGATCTTCGGAGTCCAACATGCCACATCAATTAGAGTCATGTTCATGGGTGTGATGCGCTCCATGCCTATGAATGGGAGGCTATAATGACGTTTTAGGAATCTACTTCATTTCAGTATTTCCTTATGTCGTGCCATAAGTTATTACGATAAATTTCCTAAACTTTTGGTACTCTTGTCGCTCTTTCAGAACATGCCTCCCAGAAAAGCTCCCTTCCCCCGTCAAGCTCTAGAATTTGAGGAACAAGCCCCTCGGGAACCGGTAGAGAAGTAAGTGTCTCATGTTGAGTTTAGAAATATGGTGTTCATATTGGCCCAAGTTGTGGCTAACCAAGCCCGGCTAATCAATCCCGTGAATATTGGTACTCCGGCTTCTAGGATGAAGGATTTCACCCGGATGAACCCTCCAGAGTTCTTTGGCTCGAAAGTGGATGAAGATGCTCAAGAGTTTATTGATGAACTCACTAAGGTGTTGACCATAATGGGGGTGAATTTAGAAGAGAAAGCCAAGTTGGCCATATATCAATTGAAAGATGTGGCCCAAGTGTGATATGGGCAATGGTTGGTTGAACGAGTTACGAATGTCAAGGTTGGGTGGGAAGAGTTCAAAATGGCCTTCCTTGACCGGTTCTTTCCTCTTGAGTTTAGAGGGGTCAAAGTGACCGAGTTCATCAATCTTCGGCAAGGTGGTATGACTGTAAGGGATTATGCTCTCAAATTTACTAAGCTCTCCAAGTATGCTCCAATGCTTGTGTCTAACCCCCGTACAAGAATGTACAAGTTTATTTTTGGTGTTTTGGACTTGGTGGTGAAAGAATGTTAGGACACTATGCTCATCCGTGACATGGACATCTCTAGGCTCATGACTTATGTCGAACAAATTAAATGTGGAAAGCTTGACGAGAGAAGGGTTAATGAAGCTAAGAGGGCCCGGTTTGATAGTGGGTTCTCCAACTCCAAGGGTGGTGGTGGTTTTGGCCGATTCCATCAAGGCCATGGACTAATATGAGAGTTGCTAATCCAAGAGTACCTCCTCCTAAGTCAAAACTTGGGATTGGTCCCCGAATTCCTCTTTGTGGTCAATGTGGGATGCATCATTTGGGTGATTGTAGAAGGGTTTGGGGTGCTTTATTTGGATGTGGGGGTTCGAACCACAAAATTTTTGAATGTCCAAAGAGTGCCAAGAAGGATCAAGTGGCTCCCGGTAGTCGAGGGCCACCGAAAGCTCTGATTGGTGGTGCTCCTAGGAACAACCAAGTTTATGCTTTTCATGCCCGACAAGTTGTGGAGGAAGCTCCAGACGTCGTGACTGGTATGTTAAAAATATTTGATTTTGATGCTTATGCTTTACTTGATCCAGGTGCAAATTTATCTTTTGTGACTCCTCTGTTCGCTGTTAAATTTGGTTTTGAGTCCCAAAACTCTAAGGGAACCTTATTCGGTGTATACTCCTGTGGGTGAGTATATTGTTGCTCGAAAAGTGTATTAGGGTTGTCTTGTCTCTGTGTTGCATAAATTCTTCCCCAGTGATCTTGTAGAACTTGAGATATATGATTTTGAAGTTATGCTTGGGATAGATTAGTTTCATGCATCGTATGCCTCGGTTGATTGTAGAACTAGACAAGTTAAATTTCAAGTCCCTAATGAACCTGTGTTGGAATGGAAGGGAGTGATTCCGTGGATAAGGGACAATTTATTTCCTACCTCAAGTCCAAAAAATGATTTGTAAGGGGTGAATTTATCATATTGTGTGGGTTAGGGATGCGGAGGGTGAGTCACCTAAGCTTGAATCGGTTCTAGTGGTTAATGAGTTTTCCGATGTGTTTCTCGAGGGCTTGCTCAATATCCCTCTTGATAGAGAAATAGATTTTGGCATAGATCTCCTTCCAGATACTCAACCTATCTCTATTCCTCCTTATCGTATGGCCCTGGCGGAGTTGAAGGAATTGAAAGATCAATTGAAGGATTTGATAGAAAAGGGTTATATTAGGCCGAGTATTTCACCTTGGGGTGCTCCCGTGTTGTTTGTGAGAAAGAAGGATGGGACTCTCCAAATGTGTATTGATTATCGACAATTAAACAAAGTGACCATTAAGAATAGGTACCCATTTCCTAGAATTGATGATTTGTTTGACAAACTTCAAAGAGATACTCACTTCTCTAAAATAGATCTTCGTTTGGGTTATCACCAATTAAAGGTAAGGGAGTGTGATATTCTGAAAATGGCCTTTTGGACCAGTTATGGTCACTTTGAATTTGTGGTGATGTCGTTTGGGTTGACTAATGCTCCATCGGTGCTTATGGACCTTATGAATAAGGTTTTTAAGTTGTTCCTTGATAACTTTGTGGTGTTCTTCGTTGATGACATCTTGATTTACTCCCGTAGTGAGCAAGAGAATGTGGATCATTTGAGATTGGTACTTCAAACTTTGAGAGAGAAGCAATTGTATGCCAAATTTAGAAAATGTGAATTTTAGTTGGGAGAAGTTGCTTTCCTTGGTCACGTGGTATTCGGTGATGGCATTAAGGTTGATCATAAGAAAACTGAAGTGGTGAAGGATTGGCCTAGATCGTTGACTCTTTTAGATATTCGAAGCTTCCTTGGTTTAGCCGGTTATTATAGAAGGTTTGTTGAAGGGTTTTCCTATATAGCGTCTCCATAGACCAAGTTGACTCAAAAGAAGGCCAAGTTTGTGTGATCAAATGAATGTGAGAAAAGTTTTCAAACTTTGAAGGATCGACTTACCTCGGCTCCGATTTTGACCTTGCCTAATGGGTTAGATGGGTTTGTGGTATATTATGATGTGTCGCGTATTGGTTTGGGTTGTGTGCCTATGCAACATGGTAAAGTAATAGCTTATGCGTCTCGGTAATTGAAGGTACATGAAAAAAATTATCCAACCCATGATCTTGAGTTGGCAGCGGTGGTGTTTGCTTTGAAAATTTGGCGACATTATTTGTATAGGGTTCATATTGATGTCTTCACCGATCACAAGAGCTTTCAATATGTGTTCACCCAAAGATACCTAAACTTGAGGCAAAGGAGATGGTTGGAACTTATCAAGGACTATTATATGAGTGTTCTTTATCACCTCGACAAAGCTAATGTTGTGGTGGATGCCCTTAGTAGGCTATCTATGGGAAGTGTGACTCATGTAGAAGAAGGGCAGAAGGAGATAGTGAAAGATGTGCACTGTTTGGCTAGGTTGATTGTGAGGTTGGACAAATCCGACAATGGTGGAATTCTTGTTCAAGGTGGATCCAAGTCTTCCTTAGTTGTCGATGTTAAGAAGAAATAAGACTTAGATCCCTCATTGGTAGATTTGAAAAAGTTGGTTGACGATGGAAAGCTTGTGGTTTTCTCCCAAGGGGGAGATGGTGTGCTACGATACCAAGACAATTTGTGTGTTCCGGATGTTGATGGCTTAAAGGAGATTATCATGAAAGAGGCTCTTAATTCTCAATACTCTATTCATCCGGGATCTATCAAGATGCATCGGGACTTGAGAGAGTTGTATTGGTGGCATGGTATGAAGAAGGACATAGCTAAGTTTGTGTCGGAATGTCCTAATTGCCAACAAGTATAAGTGGAACATCAAAGGCCCGGTGGTTTGACCCAAGATATTGAAATTCCTACTTGGAAGTGGGAAGATGTGAACATG
>JBCEWC010016368.1:0-13165 GCA_038996855.1 Solanum aculeatissimum | reverse complement strand
TACATTTTTATTAGTTAATGTGATTTAAAAAAATAAAATAAGAAAAGAATTCTTTAAAAATAATTTTTTTATTAGGAGTAAAATATGTTTAAAAAGAAATATATATATATATTTATATATATATATATATATATACATACATTCATTTAAAAAAGGACATTTCTGACCCATTTGGTAACAATAAGGACATTTTCGGACCAAAATATCATTGACAAGGGCATTTTTGTACCAACATCTAAATCAAGGACATTTTTGACCCTTTTCCATTAGTATCAGGACATTTTTGATCCATTTCTGATAGTATAAGGGCATAAGTGACCCAATGTATAAACTGAGGACATTTTTGATCCTCTATGACAGTACAACGATATTTTTGACCTTTTTCCCTATAATGTATCATCCATGTGGTTGAACACCATGAATGTTAGTGTTAGGTGTGTTTTGTTGAGTCATATATCAGTGGAGTGCGGAAAATTTAGGCTCTTTATACGGGCTTGGGCGATTCTCACATTTTAAGCTAATTTGCGAAATTAAAGTAGATCCAAGATCAATAACATGTTTAGGATATATAATTGAGCACTTGCACCAAAGTTCGCAAAGTTATTCCAAATACTGCTACCAAGGAAAGTATTTTCCACAAATAAATATTTTTTTAGAAGATGTTTTCATGCAAAACAAGTTGATTTCTTACTTATTTTTTCATGTTTGATTGGTAAGTGGAAAACATTTTCTACTATGTGAATCAAAAATATTTTCCTAAAAATATTTTATAAGGTAGAAAAGTGACAAAAAACTTCTAATTCATGACTGATTTAAATTGTGTAAAAAAGGAGGTGAGATGGTGGGTGGTGGTCGAGGGTCAAGGTAGGTGGTTGGTGAAAAGGGTAGGATAAGAAAAAATATAAAATTTCTTAAAAAATAAAAATTTTAATTTTTTTGAGGGGTCGAGTAGGTAGGTGGGTCAGGGGTGGGTAAAAATATTGATTTTTTTTAAAATTTGATTTTTAAAAAAAAAATTATTTGTTTGATTTTTTTTTGCGGATTGGTTGGGGTGGGGGGCTAGGGGTAGGGTTGGGAATTTTTTTAAAAAATAATTGTGAGTGGGGTAGGGGATGGTAGGGGGTCAGGGTAGGGAGGATGCATAAAAAAATTTAAATTAAATTTAAAAAATAAACTTTTAAAATTTTAATTTTTTTCTTGTAAAAGGTCATTTTTTACTTTTCCGATAAAATTATCATTTTACATCTCCTGTTAGTGACTTTGAGTCACGTTTGATTAATTTTTGAAACTTTTATGAAAAATGAGATTTTTGCTAAAGATCAGATTTTTGAGGTTTGAATTGCTTAATTTTAAAATTTTGAATCATTTAGAGATTCGAGTCCCAAAATGGAATTTCGTCGATTTCATCAGTTTTGAAAATGTGGAAATTTACCTTGGAGAGTTGTCAAAATCAAATTCGGAGTTGTTACATGGATTATTTGTACAAAGTTGAAAATTGAGTTAAAGTTTGAGTTTGGTCAACATTTTGAGTTTTGGTGCTCAAATTGGTTTTCTAATCGTACCAATAGTATCTGAAGGTGATTTAAGTGCTAAAGAGAGCCTTGCCTTTATTTTTAGTGTCCCAGTATCGTTTTAATGTTTCAAGTGGCCTAAGCTAGATTTAAGATGCTTAATCGGGCTTTGGGTCAAGGAGGCCTCACAATCGATTCCTGACGATTTCATTGAGTTTGGAATGTCGAATTTTGTAGGATTGCATGTATGATTTCTGTGTACAGAGTTCTAAATGAATCCCGAGAGTTGATTCTGAGTCTTTGAATTGCTTGAAAATTTTTGTTGTCTTCTGGTGTGCAGGCCTCGCAAGCTTGGTAGTTAAAGCGACCTCGTTATAGCGACCAACACATTGCTATAGCCATGCCTGCTAGTTTTGTGGGTGTTGTTATAACGACACTCTTGTCGCTATAACGACATCAAAAATGTGTTTTCAAACCCCTGAGTGCGTATTTTGAATATTTCTTTAGTTTTTAAACTTTGGGAGCTTGGCTTTGACAACTTTTGCTTGATTTTTTGAAGGCTTTTCATTGAAAAAGTATTTTTTACTCTCCTTATCATTACTTATTAATTATTTCTTGATTTTAATATCGAATTTGAATTTTCAATTGAGAAAATTGTGGATTTTTCATGAACATGGTTTTTTCATGAACTTAATCATTATGAACTCACTTCAACTCTATTTTCGAATTGGTATTCACTGATGGTTTCCTGATCATGAGAGGAGCATTTTCATCCCAAAAATCTACAAATTTTGACATTGATTACCAGTACTGAATTTTTGGATGATTTTCCCTTTTTTTTTAATTTTTTGATTTTGGTGTTGTAGTTTCGAATTGTGATTGTGAATTCGTCTTCGAGTAGATTGTGATGCTTTGGATTCAATTTGAAAGGGAATATATCGTCGTTGGAGTGATTGATTGGCTATTTGAGGTAAGTGGGTTCTAAACCTTGTCGAGTTTGATTGAACTTGGTATTTTCTTTCAATGTAAAACATGGGGATTAGTGAATTTTTTAGTAGATATAATTTGGGTGATGGGGATGTTGAGGTGATGACATATATGAATTAATTCGTGAATATTGATGACATTTATAATGAGATTGATTTGATGTGATGATTGAATGTATGAATAATATTGACCCTTTGCATACTCTCATGCTTATATGATATGTGCTTATGTGTTGCATTGAAGCATGTTGAAGGGAAATGGTTCTGACAAAAAGAAAAAGAAAAGCCGAAGGAAAATGGTTCTAGCAAATAAAAAAAGGAACAAAAAAAAAAGAAAAGACGAAGGAAAATGGTTCTAACAAAAAGAATAAAAAGAAAAAGGAAAGAAAGGAAATGCCGAATAAAATTAGTTCCGGCGGATACATGATTCATGTGTGGCCCTAAGATTTGCGGTCTGATTATATCGGTGGATATGTATTGTATGATGGACTTGTATACGAGTACTTGACATTGCATCATTTTGCATGCATCTCATAGCATTTATTCCATATCACTCCTTGTATTAAAAGTGTTGAATTGTGTTAATTGTGATATGTTGATTGACTTGTTCTTGTAAACTATTGAGATTGAATTGTCGATAGGTTGTGAACTGGGTTGATGATTATATATTATCTATACTGTGTATGATGCCCTTTTCCGCGTGCATGTTTTGTAGTCCAGAGGTATGTGGTTGGGATGAAAGGAGTATGTAATAATCCTAAAAGTTATTTCTTGCATTTTCAGCTAAATTACCATTTTTCTCTTCCCAAAAGCTGCCTTGAGTCATTTCTGGTTGAGTCTAAAAATAGAATTTTAAAAACCTTATAAAAAGTTAGAATTTTAGCTAAATAAAGAATTTGGAAAAACTTAAAGTTTGAAATTTTAAATTTTGAGGCCATCTTAAGTTTCGGGTGTCAAAATATAATTTTGTTGATTCCATCAGCTCAGGAATGTGAAATTTGGTTTAGGAGAGCTGCCAAAACTGAATTTGGAGTTGAAATGGAGATTTTAGACCCAAAGTTGCATTTTCAATTTAATTTGGATCATCATTTCACTTTACTCAACATTCGGCGTTTGAAAGTGCAAATAGAAATTTTCACAGTTCCAGTGGTTCCGGATGGTGAAACTAATGCTAGAAATGGTCACATTGTAATTTTTAGAGTTTTTGAGGGCAATTTGGATTTTTGAGTGTTAAGTAATTTCTTTGAGTTCTATCAAATTTCGAGTCAAGGAGGCCTCACACTCGAATTTAGACAGTTCCATTGAGTTCAAAATGTTGTTTTTGGTAGGGGGTGCATATTTGGTTTATGTATATCGGGTTCCGAACAAACTTTGATGGCCCATTCTATGAATTCTGTATTGTGAACTTGCTGATATTGTGTCTGAAGTCCTCTACTTTACGTTGGTGGCCCTTCATCGGTGTTCGGGGACTACCTGTGTTTTGACTCCTGGGTTCGCGGGTGAAGGCCCCGCATTTGCAAAGTGTTAGGCATGCTTGACTTCCACGTTCACGGGGATTCTCCTGCGTTCGCGGAACATTATATGCTCTGAAATAGTGAGTTTAGTTAAAATGTCGGGTTTCATCATTTTTAACATTCTGAGTTTGGATTTGGGGAGATTTTTCAAGGTAAGACTTTTGGGTAACATATTTTTAACTTATATCTCATATTTTCATTGATTTATTTATGACTTTAACATCAAAATTTAAGTTTTGAATGGGAGAAATTGAGATTTTCTTGGATATGGATTTTTTGATAGAAAATTCTTGATTGAGGGCTCAAATCTTCGAAATAATTTTCACTATTAGATATCTTATTACTTGAGGAACATTTCATGTAAGAATTTTTAGATTTTGAGAATATTTTTCGGTATGAGATTTTTAGATCATCTTGTCTTTTTCATTCGAATTACTTGATTTTAGTGTCATTGATTTCGTAATGTGATTCTGATGCTATATTTGACTAGATTGTGGTGATTTGGAGTAGTATAGGAGGGGAAAATGCATGGATTTGAGTTGATTGAGACACAATTAAGGCAAATAGACTTCTAACCTTTTTTTAAGTATGATTGAACCTTATATTATCCTGTGTGAGTTGGATTGGGTGACTTGTGGCATGAAATGGGCTATAATTATACTATTATAGGCTTTGATCATGGCATTTTGGATTGGGTGATTGTAAATGTTGTGAATATTTGACTTGTGAAATAATTGTGAAATTATGAATACTTGAGAACTTGTATATTTTTTGATATTGATATTGAAACTGTACTGGTATTGAGATTTGTATTGAATCAAAATTATGATGATATTGAAATTATGTTGTGAAGTAATAGTGGGATTGTGAATACTTGTGAACTTGTAGATTGACCGGTAATTGTTATTGAATAAATGATTTATGTGGACATCTTACATATTCTTATACATATGAAAGTGATTATTGTGTTATGATGACATGTATTTTTTGATGTTCCACTGATGATGTAAAGACGAAGGGAAGTGATTCTGGCTAGAAAAAGAAAGAAAGAAAAGAAATTAAAAGTCGAAAGGAAATCATTCCGATTAAAAAAAGAAAGAAAGAAAAGAAATGAAGGCCGAAGGAAAATGATTCCAGCTATATATGAACGTAAATATCAAAGAAAAATAATTCTAACGGATACATGGTCCATGTGAGGCCCCTGATCATGCCCAAATTACACCTCCCAATTAAGTATAGGTGATCATTATTTCAACTATAGAATCTAAAGATGATTAGGGTCGATCCCACGAGGAATATGATCTAGACTTGGAATAATTAAAATAATTTTGAGGAATTAATCAACTTATTCCCAAAGGTTCTTTAACAATGAAATAGTAATAATTAAAACCTATTCTAATAACAATTCAGTTGCAAGTATTACAAATTCAATGAGAGAAGATAACTAGGGTATTGTAATATTCATGAATTCCTAACGCAGTATAACCTCATAATTACAACATTTTTCCAGTATGTAGCATGCAAAACTTGTAAGTTATGTTCATGTCACTATCCGACCCTAGGACCTAAGTCTGACATAGTGAATGGGAAACCCAAGGGTAACCCAAATAAGCCTCTTAACATATCATATGCACGTCCTTAGTTACGAAATATAAAACAAGCATCAACAAATAATTCTAAGGAATATCGGAGCTTTTGACTCATTCTACGGGGATAGGTATGGGAAAGGGATTTGCAGGATCACATAGCTAGCAAGACTAAGGGGAAGGTAACTCAATCTATGGGGAAGTAGAGACTTAGGAAGATCAACTCCATTCCATCAACATCAACAACATCAAATAGCATCGCATAGGAGATAAGAACTAAAGGATAAGTCTCCATAGAAACTCAACATCTCATAATAGGTATGTAGCATAGTATCCAACAAAACCTTTAAAATATGAGTAGGAAAGGGGCCAAGACAAGTCCCGAACACACCTTCAAGTACTAAGTAAAATGAAATAAAGTCTCCCCGAAATGGAGGACTCACCACTCAAAGTTCTTCATGAACCAAGCTAGCCATGTGGAGGAGGATGAATAGGAGCTCCGGTCCCTACATGGTTAAATCATATAGGCAAATATTATATGTTAGTACTTAAAATGTACTAGTATGTGGGATCCACTGCAACAATAGATAATAATCTTCATAAGCAAGATGCATAATCATATGCAATAGAATATAAGATCAATATGACATGCATATGAATGCTTTAATGAAAACTTGCATGAAAAAATAAAACATAACTTCTTGACATCATACTATGTGGGAGAAGACCATAACCAACATTAAGACCAAGTGAGCTACTACTTGGAATCCAATAAACTCTTTCCATTGAAAAAATGCTAATGCACTCCTTCCATTGAGAAAGGGGAATCTACTTGCCAAGGTAGAACTCCGTAAACTTTGCAAGTGGATCCTTAATGAACATTACTTATGTGGAACCACTAGCCTAGCTTAGACTACGGGAGCTCCTATATTGGCACATAGTTAAGGTGACAAAGGGTGGCTTCTAGGGTTCTCTTACCGAACCCTACCACAATGCCCCACACGGTGCTAAGTCATTCCCACAAAATATATTTGAAAACACATGCATAATCATAATCATTTATAAGCTTAAAAGTATAACTTTCATCATCATATATATAGAGTAGATCATCTTAACTTGGGATCCAATATGTAGGGCTTGCCCCTTCACACAAGGATCTATATTTTGGTAAGAATTGTCCTTTCACCATATTTAAAATTCATATGAGGAATTCAAACATCATAACTTTAACTTTCATAAGCTTTAATAACTTTGTAATTAAACCCTCATTTTTGGAGATCATGTCTCCCATTGAAAACTTTGATATGATAATTGGGTGAATTTTATGCATGTAACTTTAAATCATGTAACTCAAGAGGACCATGCATCATTGTAATGAAAATCATCAATTTAAATCATTCTTATATAATCCACCATAATCATACATATCATCTTTGAACTTTATACATAAAATCATGCAATTTATCTCATAAAATCATTAATTTTATAATAACTCATGGTATCATAACTTTCATAACTTTGTAATCAGAAAATAACTTCATAATTGAAAACCCTTGAAATCAATTCATGAAATTTCATGTAATAGATGAAGATTCTCAACATAATTCATGCTTAATAGAAGAAATAGAGAGTACCAAATGAAATTAACATTGAAATTTAAAGGAATTTGTAAAATATATTTTGGGACTCCATGGGTGGAAGAACCCATGAATGAAGAAACTCACATATATTTTGAACCTTGAAACTTGAAGAACCTTGGGAAATCCTTTTAGAAGCATGATCTCCAAGAAATTGGAAGAACTTGATGGAAGAGTTTCTTAGAGAGATGTTTTAGGAGGATTTGATGGGTGTTTAGAGAGAGATTTATTGCTAAAAATAAGAGAGTTTTAGAGTATTTATGTATATAAAGGTGTTGGAATAGGTCACAACTAACTTTCTTGACTAAAAATGAAGTTCAAAAAATTTTGGATTGAGGGCGAACAAAGGCGCATTGCGCCTCTGTCACACACTTTTCTATTTTTTGAAATTTCATCAAAAAATTATTTTTCAATACGAGTGACCAAAAAATCAAAGGTTACCCTTTTGCTTCACAATTTTACCTCCTAAAAAAGAATACAAAGTTGGATTTGCAAAATAATGCATGAATTTTAAGATATTCAAGAAATACTTCATAGGGTCTTTCTGAGTCGCCTTGGGAGGTGTTACAATATCTTCTCCTTGGGAATATTCTATAAGGCCCCACATGTTGTAAGGTATGAAGGTGAATAAGAAATGAAATCTAGAATTTTCTCAGTGTAGGTGGTGTTTACGAGGGGGTATACGGACCGTGAAATGTTATATTGGTCGTACTTGAGTTTCATGGACTCTAGAGTGCAATTCCAATGGCTCAAGTTAGAAGGTACACCAATGCACTAAGGTAATCACAAGTCGTAGATGGTTCCATGATCCGCAACTTGTGCTTGTGGGATAGTGGTTATACTTGATGAAAATAATGGCTTTCTGAAGTTTGATGCACGAACAAAAAAGATGGTTCGTTTGTTGATTGATGGGTTGTAGGTGGTGTCATGGTTTGAGTTTTAGAGAAGGTTTCTGAGGGTCAAAAAGTTAATAAGATGAGACCCATTTCCATGACTTGTGGACTGGACTGCGACCCGTAATTGGAGTCTCGTCGTTTGGTCCGACAAATTTTTAGAAGGTGAAATTTTGTCATTTCCTAATACCCTAGAGGTGAACAAGAGCATATGAGATGACTATCTCTCTCTAAAAATATTTTCTCCCAATGGCTATACTGAAAATTCCTTGTGACCATTATAGACTTAGTGCCATCGATCGACCATCTAAGGCCGCTAGATACTGAGAAAAGAATACATAGTAAAACATACAATACTAGTCTTCAAGAACCCCATCCTAATTCCTCTAATGAATCCTCAAATCTGCCTACAATATCTAATTTATCATCTTCGAACAAGGATGAAAATGGAGGTCAAAACAGTACTAATGGCTCCAATGATCACTCCCACTATGCGCAAGATGCTAACATCGACATCTCTATTAGTAGAAGTGAAGAGGATGGTCATTCTAAGAAGGAGACCCAAACTAACCAGGGAACTAAAAAATTGACAGGAAAGCAATCTGAACCCAATCACATTAGCGGGACGAAGGGTAAAGGCAATGCTGCTAATCCCAAAGAAAATATGATAATGCTTGAAGATCCTAACACGAAGAAAAGCCTAGAGGGAGCAGATGCTGGTATCCCCGAAGGCACGCTGGGCTCTAGAGACGCAACTCACCTAGCTACAGATGCTCGGGGAAACAAGAAGCAGGTGTCAAAGCACCCACCTAAGGCAAGTGAGCTTATTAACTCTAATAATGTGGTCCATCATAAATATAAAATTTATGATTATCCTAAGATTACGAATAACGTTACTAAATCTGGTAGTAACCACCTGAGATCTTCTTTTAGAAATGGTGACATTGTTAAACACAACAACGGAGCTCAGGTGAGTACCACTAATAAAAGTGACCAAGGAATTGAACCAATTCCTTATATTTCACCCAATATTATGCTGCTAAATTGAGACTCAATCAAGGAAAAAGTGATGCCCTTGTTGAGCTCATCAAGACTAAGTATACCACGAAGCAAGGCCTTTCTGTTGTCATATTCAATAAGAATGATTTCCTTATTAAACTTGTTGATAGTTGTAAATTTTACCTTAATTGGTGAATTCAGCAACACCCTGCCTAAAGTTGATCTTATAAGGAAGGACTTTATAGTTCAAACCCAACTCACTGGTGGAGTTAATATAGCCCATTTCAATTCTAGACATGTGTATATAGATCTTGATAATGAGCTAGACTACAATATTATTGGGACTAAGAAAAGAATGTATGTTGAAGGATATCTCATGAGAATCCAAGCTTGTACTCCAACATTAAGGCCAGAAAAGGAAACCCCCATATTTCCTGTGTGGATCATACTTCCTGAATTCCCCTGGAATTGTTATAACAAAGAATTTGTAACTGCTTTATTAGATCCGATTTCTAAAGTGTTGTACCTTGACACTGCTTCCATTCATACGACTAGAGGCATGTCATGACCCGAATAGGGAGTCTAGATGTGACATGGCGAAGGAGAACCCGAAGGCCCTCGATCAAGCCATCATAGCATCATTACACACATCATGGGTTTGGAAGCACAGAAGCTAAACACATAACACATAAGCTCTAAGGGATTTGGGATTTGGGATTCAAGCTGTGGGGATGTTGTCGGAAATGAGATAAGCATGTATACACATAGCTCATAGCAAAATCTCTAAGGGAACGAGTCAATAGGATTCCACTATGGTGGTACACCAGGATTATGAAACTTTCCACATAAGGATATAGCCAATCAAGATTCCCAACATTCATATCATGAGCATAATAAGAGAGCATTTTCATAATCAAATCTAAATAGCATCGTATTACATAACAAAATATTTAACATAGCAAGTCATCGTACAAGAGTCTAGAATGGTCCAACAAGCCTTTACATGAATGAGCGGGGCCTCGACAAGTTTGAGGCTCACCCTCAAGACATTAGAAAGTAAATAACATAACATAAAATGGGAAGATAGATGGTGGCTATTGCCTTTGAACAAAAGGGCTCACCACTAGCAAAGTCTTCAATCGAGAATCAAGCGTCGTCCGGTAGAATGTAGATATCATCTCCGGTCCTTACATGGTTAGAACATATAGACAAGAATATGGGTTAGTACAATTAAGCACTAAGTATGCGGGCATGCAATGCATATGATAATATAGTATGACCAAGCAATATGACAAGAGGACAAGTGATACGAAAGAAATGCTCGTAGCCAAAGAGTAATACAACAAGATGCTATGCCATGATGCATGAAATCCAATCCTATGATCAATATATAGCAAGGATGTAACCTCAACCGACAACATGGAAGAACCGAGCGAGCCACTACCCGGATCCGGACTACTTGCCAAGTAGTACCCTAGACACCCTTGAAACAGGGGATAAACATGACTTGGAAATCCCTATCTAGGGATTTACGCCATAGTGGCACATGGGTTGATGGAAAGGAGTATGGACCCTGTGGAGATAATCCACCCCGACTCCAATCCCTTGGTGCTAAGTCTCACTCCACGGGAATACTTATATATATATACATGCAATATTAAATCGGGAGACTTACATTCTTTCAAATCATGCATCATTAGTCAAATCAAGACCATTGTACAAGAATCATGTTCATGCTTAGGCCAAAGGCCATCAAGAGTTTCCAAAACATTTCATGATCATTCCATGTCAATGCAATAAGAGTAGCCCATATACATAGCTTATCATATCAAGCATTCAAAACATATCATGGGGGTTCAAGCACCCTAGTTGCTCAAAAAGCCATGGAAAGGGACTATGGGATCACAAGTCTTAACATTACATTCAAAACATGAGTTTCATCAAGAGTTTCAATGTAACAATATCCATACATATGCCATGAATGAGGATCAAGAACATGGGTAATTGAATGCAAACTTAATTTTACAATTTGCAAGGTAATTCATCATAAATCATGTGAATATCTATAAATAAAGCTTAATGCAATTTACACATGCATAATTAACCAAAAAAAAGGGACATGCAATTTGATTCATCAAGGGTTTCCATGAACATTCATAAGATTCAAGCTTAAAACATGTTTAAATCACCTAAAACTACAACACATAATTCCCAACACTAAACTACATCAATAATTGAAGAACCCATAACTTGAAGAAGCTTAAAATCATAATTTAAAGGTTAGGGTTCTTGGGTCTTCAAGGATGGAAGAAAATTCTTGAATCAAATCCCACATACTTTACAATCACCAAATGAATTGGAAAATCAAACAAGCCAAGTTGTCTTCCCCAAATTTCTTCAAGCTTTATTCAATGGAGGTCAAGAGGATTTGAGAAATTTCAAAGTGTAGAGAGGAGGCTTAGAATGGATGAATAAAGGTTATGGTTAGGTTAAAGGGGTTTAGGGGACCTTAGAATACCTAAAAGGGGCCTAGGTATTAATTAAATCACGAAATTACCATTAATGGAACGGACACTTAACTATAAAACAGTGTCAAACGGAGGAGCTACAGTGCCCGAGAAAGTGCCACATGGTCCCTACAAAGCATCGTGAACCCTGCCTTAACCTAAACTTCAACGCGAACTCTCAGAGGACTTTCTGGACCACTTGACGAGGGGGTTCATGGACCGTGTGGCTTCACACAATCCGTTTACTGGTTTGTGGAGCCACACTTTTCCCAAGAACCAACCCCCAGCCTTGGCCAAGCTTCTTCCCCACCCAAAGGCCACCCACACGGATCGTACAAGGTCTCACGGGCCGTGGGGTGGTTCGTGAGCATGCCTTGGGTTATGGGGTGGGCCCCAGCCACCCCCAGCTCACTGGACCATGGAACGGACCACCATACAGACCGTGGACACTCACACGGTCCGTGGTCTTTGCCTTGGCCCATTTTCAGGGCCTATTTCCAATGGCTTCCGAATTTCATGCAGTCTCACTAATTTGGCCATATCTTCCTCATACGAACTCCGAATCGAGTGCAACCAGTTGCATTGCGAAGATAACTCAAAGAGCTTCAATTTGATATGTAGAAGACTATAGGGTTTAGCCCGCATAAAAAGTTATATTACCTCAAAGTGCACTGTCCAAACAACCTCTCTAGGCCACCAAATGATCCATTTTGTGTTCGGCCACTTAAACTCAACCCGTGGCTACCAAAACTCAACCATTACCAGTATACCATCATACAAGCCCAACCATAAGGAGTTTTCAAAAACTTTTGGGTCGTTACATCATTTCCCCCATTTGGGAATATTCGTCCTCAAATGAGCTAAGACTAGGGCTTGAGGATATCAATCACACCACAAGAGACATACTAATCACAACTCAAGAGATCATGCATAATATAAAAATTCTTTCAAAACTCATGTCAAAACATCATTTAAATCATTTTAGTGCCCATGAATGCATGCAATGTCATGAAACTCAAGAAACAAAGAATTAGGACAATTTAAAGGATAAAACCTAGTACCTTAGGCTTGAGTAGATTGGAAGTGGTAAGGATATCACTCCTTCATGTACAAATATGCTTCCCACATTGCACTCTACACATCTTGATTCCTCCAAAGTACCTTAACCGAAGCCACTTCCTTATTGCGAAACCGCTTCACTTGTCTATCCAAGATCTCAACCGGTACTTCCTCATAAGTCAAGTTCTCTTAAATTGTCATATTTTCCATAGGTGCAATGGCCTTGGGGTCACCAACCAACTTCCTTAACATAGACACACAGAAAACTGGATGAATAGAGCTCATATCCAAAGGCAAGTTCAACTTATATGCTACATTGCCAATTCTATAACAACCCGAAATTTTTCAGAATCTACTTATGGTTGGTATTCTATGATGTACTAAAAGACATGGTTTAGTTTTGGTGGCCACGGGTTGAGTTTAAGTGGCCGAATGCAAATTGGGCTAGTTAGTGTCCTAGAGGGAAAGTTTCG
>JBCEWC010016367.1:0-13165 GCA_038996855.1 Solanum aculeatissimum | reverse complement strand
CTTTTAGTACTTTGATCTCCTTCATTCATCTTAACAAGCAATTTCATATCTATGTCAAATACTTCACATTCCATATTAAAATAATTAATATTTTAAAAAAATTATAGTAATAAATTTTTTCACATTTTAAAATGACTTAAGAAAAAGAAAAATGAAATCGGAACAAATAATCATTGTATATAAAGGAAACATATAATTGAGTAAAATACATATTATTACTTTACAACTTACTCCTTTTGTCCTATATAATATGGACATTTTTCGTTTTACAGAGTTATTAAGAAATTATTAATGTATTAGTAAATTTTACTATTTTATCTTTTATTTATATTAATATATATTAAATTAAGTTAGAAAAAAATTATTAATATACTAATTAATAGTGAGATAAAATGAGAAAAAAAATTAATTTTATTTTAATTAGTAAGTATCTATATAATATGAGACAAATATTTATAGCAAAATATTCATATAATATGGGACATATGTAGTATATATAAGAGAGGAATTTGAGCGGGTGGTGCTATTTGAAAGCTTTCGGTTATACTGCCTGTTGCAGCTGTTCAAAACATGCGGTTGATCTTTGACATGTTTATTTTTATTTATTTTATTTTGATTATTATTTTTTAAATAAATAATACATTAAAAATTATGTAAAAAGTATTATAAATTATAGTAATTAGTAGTTTTAAAATTTTATGTAAAAAATATTATAAATTATAATAATTAACAACTTAAGTTAAGGGGAAAGAAGTAACATATATTATTTAAAATGATGTGAAAAGTATAATAAATCACAATAATTACTAACTTAAAAGACATATAGAAAATTTAAATAGTTTTTAAAACTTATAAATGCCATATAAATTGGGATAGAGAGAGTAACACACATTATTTAAAATTCATGTAAAAGATATTATAAGTTACAATAATTGACAATTTAAAAGACGAGTAAAATTTTGATTGATTCTCAAAATTTTATATTGCGATATAAATTGTAACATATATATTATTTAAAAATAAGGACAAATTATAGAAATCTCATACTTTATAGGCTTAATTTCAATATAAATCAATTCTTTCTAAAATTACTAAAAATCCCTGGTTTTTGGGGAAACGTCGATACATAAAAATATGCATTGATATCATGCGAATTTTTAGGGTTATTGATGATCTGTGTGTATCAGTTATTAAAAATTAGACTATATCAGTTTTAATATACTGAAAACATTAAAAAACGTATCAGTAATTAATTGGTTGTTTAATTTTTTAAGGTATTTAATGAAACTAATTGATAATTTACAAATGCGTATCATGTATCAGCGAAATACGAGAATTTTAGTAATTTTTTTAAATGGTAAAAATTAATAATAATTAAATTTATAAATATGTATAATTTTTAGTAAAAATAACATGTAAAGTAAATTTGTGTTCTATTATACTTTTCGCAAAGAAATAAAAAAAACACCTATGGTAAAATTCATAAAGATAAAAGTTGGAAAGCAAGTTTGGAGCATTGCTCCAACTTTCAAATCTAAACTTCAAATTTGAATTTAAAAATCTTATAACTAAACATTAATTTGAAAATAAAGTAAAAAAATTATTTCAAAAAGCAAAATTTTCATGGTAAAATGATTCTTCTATATATTACTCCCTTCGTCTCAATTTATTTGTCATATTAATGTTTGACACAATAATTAAATTTTTATCTATGTATATATCTCTTAATTCTAAAGTAATTGATGCTAAGGACAAAATTGAAAAAGAATAATTAAATCTCTTTTAATTATTTTTAATATAAATAACAAATAAATTAAGACGGAATACATTTTAAAATTAAATTTTAATCTTAAGAAAAATTTAAAATACATAAAAAAAAAAGAATAAATTAAAAAAAGATAGTATATGGAGTAAATCGTAAGGAGGAAAAAAGAAGAATCACGTGTATAGAGAGAGAAAGTAATTAAAGGTAAAGCAGAAGTTTCAGCATGTTTGACGCTGCACGCTATTGCTCATTAGCCACGTTTACACTTTCCCCAAACAGCAACACAATACTGCCTTTCCATTTTTAAATAACACCCTCACGCCTCATCATCTTCTTTCTTTTTGATACTACGTGTCTCTTCTTTACTCTTAAAGAGATCTCGGGTTCGAGTCTCCTTGGATACGAAGTTATCCTTATTAGGGAGTACTTTATTCTCAATGTGAGACTTCTCGGCGCGAGTTCGGATTTAGTCAGATTTCAATGTGAATATCGGATACTGGATGGGAAATCAAAAAAAAATCTATCATCATTATTTGACATTTTTTGATTTGATACGAGATTTGAGAAAAAGCAAGAAGAGTTGTTAGATATTTGTGTGGCTGAAAATCATTTCATTAGGAGTAAAAGAAAAATTTTAAAGTTAAATTATTTTCAATTAAAATAAGATGACATTCTTTTTGAGACGGACTAAAATAAAAGAGAGACACATGAAATGGGACAGAGGGAGTAGTTGTTTAACAAAAGAAAGTATAGTTCAAAAATTTTTCTACTAGTTCAAGATCATTAATTAAGATCGAAAGATTCGATTAAAGAAAAGAAACAAGAAAGAAGAATAAATATTTAAAAAAGGGAAAAGGATAAAAAATACCCTCCGTTTGTACTTTAAGTCATTTATGCCCTTGTACTAAATTTAAACTTCAAATTTCATCAATATATTAAATTTTTTGACATGCCTAATAAAATTATATGAATGAACATAATAATTACAATCATATGATTAGTGGTGCTTTAAATTACAATCTCACATCTGGAATATATAACATCAAGAAATTAGAAGATTTTCAAATCAAACATAACAAACAATGATCATATTTGAGTCATCCTACGACTAAAAAAATAATAATATTTTTTTACAAATAAATAAGTAAAGAAAATTTGAAAAAATAATCTTGTAAACTAAAAAACAATTATACCTTACAACTTTAGTTAATTACAATTCAAATTAAATAATCATTTTGGTCCATGGGTCGATCCCAGCCCGACCTCAGTTAAGCCTCAAGGGCCAAAGGCTTAGTTGGGCTGGGCTTATAAGCCCTGGTTCTAAATGGGTTTGAAAAATCATATATCAACCATACCCCAATAACGGATAGGGCTGGGTCGGCCCCATGGGCTAAGCTATTTTGACGGCTCTACCTGATACGAACAGAAAATGATAAAAAATACTTTTGATTTATACTTTGGTCCAAAAATGCCCTTGTCAATAATACTTTGGTCCAAAAATGCTCTTATTGTACCAAATGAGTCAGAAATGTCTTTCTTTAAATTAATGTATATATATATTTTCTTTTTAAGCATATTTTATTTATAATAAAAATATTATTTTTAAAGAATTCTTTTCTTAAACATACATTCATTTAAAGAAGGATATTTCTGACTCATTTGGTAACAATAAAGACACTTTTGGACCAAAGTATCATTGACAAGGATATTTTTGGACCAAAGTATAAATCAAAGACATTTTTGACCCATTTTTGATAATACTAGGTATAAATGACTCAAAGTATAAATGAAAGACATTTTTTATCCTTTCTAATAGTACAAAAACATTTTTTATCCGTTTTCCTTTAAAAAATGATAAGTTAATTATTTAAGAATACTTTTTGAATTGCTCTGACATATTTTCAATTTAGATTTTTTTTGGGGTCTTTTGCAAATGGTCATACTTATTGTGGACTGTGAAGTTTTATTTATAAATTCATATTAAATTTTAAATTAATCCTTAAATTTTCATGATGTATTGATCAAGTCAGATTATTGGTTAATGAAGTTGAATTAATATTTTAGCTAAAATTATATGAGTTAAATAAAGTTCAAATAACATTTGGCAAGCCTCTTAAGTTAACAAGACAAGACCTCGTCGAGCCCAATTTCATCAAAATTACTTGAAGACCAAAATATATCCCCAAAATTCTAACTCACAACTATATAAAGGGATAATTATAAGATCACAAAGAGAGGAAGAAAAAGAGAACATATGTAATAACCCTGAAGGTCACTTTTGAAAATTTTATTTTAAAATTGTTATTTACTGCTTTCGATAGTTGCTTCAATTCAAGTTGTATCAGTTTGTGAGTTTGCTTTCAGAGTTCTATTAAAAATTTAAAGATTTTTGAGTTTTGGAAGCTTAAGTTGTTTAAAAGTGATTTTTCGTATCAATCAGAGCTATGAGTCTTAAAATAAATTCGTAAGTTTCATCAGGTTGTCGTCAGTTTTAGATTTGGAGTAGTTTCATGGATTTGAGGCCTTAGGTTGAGAGTTTAAGTTATTTAAGATCAAAAATTAACTTTGGTCCATATTCAAAGTTTGAACGCTTGGAAGGGATTTTCGACGATTTCACTGAATTCAAGAGGTGATTTTAGGTTTAGGAAGAATTTTGATTTATTTTTTTAGAGGACATTTTGGTCCTTCTGAGCCTTAAGTTACTTTGGATGCGACTAAACAAATTTCATATCAAGAAGACGTAGAATTCGTTTTTTGATAATTTCAAGGAGTCTTAAACTTTGAATTTAGTAGGGTAGCATATATGGTTGATATGTATGAAATTTCAAACGAATCCCACGAATCCTTTCAGTGCTTTTATGTATTACTAATTTTTGTTGAGTTTTGATGCTAGTTTCTTCCTTCCCATTCATAGATCGAGCCTAGTCCATGTTCGCAAAGGGCAGGTGAGTTTAGCCTCAAGGGTCAAATGATTTGGTAATTCCTCATGAGGGGATGAATCGAGAGAAATTTGCATTCGTAGAGTATCTAGAAGTTGAACTCCCCTGTTCGTGGCGTGATGCCCACATTCATGGAGGGTAAATTGGCCGACAATTTTTTAATTTCTAACATTGGAGTTTCTTTTCCTTTTTTTCATTTTTGAGTTTTGAGAATATTTGGGTGACTATTTTAAAAGCATTTTAACATTTATCTATTGGGTAAGTGATTTCAACTTAAAATCTTCATTTTCTTAGTTTTGAAATTTAAATTTTATGAATTTTCTCAAGAATATGAATTTTTGATAAATTGATGATTATGAGCTGATTTCACTTTTTATTTTTGAAATGATTTTCACTGTTGATTTTCAAATGCTTTGGGAAATATAATTGTATATTAAATCTCAAATTTACCTATAATGACCCAGACTTTGGGAGGCCTTAACGTTGCCTAAAAATCAATTTTCGAGAGTTTTTGGCTTAGGGTACCTTGTAAGAAATCCTTCACGGCTCGTGGTGCACTCCACAGACTGTGTAGGGTGTCGTGGAGGTGGACTTTGGCCAAAAGGAGGTTGCCCCATGGCTGCCTTGAGGGAATTCAAGGGAAGGGTTCTACCACGAAACCCTCCACGGATCGTGGTGCCCACCACAATCCGTGGAGGATTTTGTGGAGGGCACCCTCCACTTGAACTCCCATTGTCCAGCCCAAGTAGCACACCATGGAGCCCTGTATGGTCCCTGGTGCACACCACGACCTACAGTGGCATCCATACATGTCACTATAGTGCATTTTGGCTCCATTTTAAATGGGACCATTTTGGTAATTTAGCCCTACTTTTTGGTCTTTTAGGACTTTTATGTCTATGTTAACACTCCTAAATCAATCCTTAGTCATTTTCATTCATTTCATTTTATTCTAATATTTAGTCTTTCTTTCGCTCACTGAAAATGCCTTCCAAATCCTCCTTTCAAATTCTAGTTGAAGGATCTCTATAGAACCTTCAAGATCAATCTAAATTCATTTTCAACCCTTCAATACAAGCTTATGTATGTGGTTTATGGTCATGGGGTACCTCCTACCTCAAGTCAAGTCCAAAGGAATTCCATCGACTATGTTTTTAGCATGAACCAGTCAACTTCAAATGCTCATATCTCCTTGCAAAAAAATAACTAGGTGGGCCATGACCTACCAAATTAAAGCTCTTTAAATTAGATTTTCTGCTCATCTGATTTCATCTAATTCCGAGTTTTGAGAGAGAAGTTATTCCCATTTTATTAAAATCTGTCCGCAAGCTAAGCCTTTCTCAAAGGTGCACACCACGGAACCCACCACAACCCATGGTGCGCACCACGACCCTGGAGGGGGTTCTGTGAAAAGCACCCGTACCAACTTTCTGGTGCATTTTTGTAAGGGTATGAGGGTCTTTTCCCCCTTTGCTAACACCCATAGGCACATTTTATGACTAGTATATTCCGCTAAATCATTTCCTAAGGTTCTCATAACATTCCATACACTTCATAACACTTAGACTCTCATTTTTACTCATTCAAATACACCTTCCAAGTTCTCATTCAAGCTCAAGTTGGGCATTCTTCAAAGGGGATCAAGGATTCACGTTTAATTCATCTCAAACTCCTCAATCTAAGCTAGGTATGCGTGGTTTCATTCATGATTCCATTTCAATCATGAAGCCCAACTTCTATTTTTAAATTTTCATGAACTTTAAGTGAACTTGAGAGGTGATTTTCATGATTTTGATTTGAATTTCTAAAATTATGCTAGGAGTCATCTTCAAATGATAAGCTAAGTATGAATTACTCCTTGTTCCATTGATTTACATGATTTTTTTTATAAGATTTTACCTCATTGGACAAGGAATGCACTTGTCACTCCTTTATCTGCTTATTGGGAACTCAGACTCAAATGGATTTCTAAGTTTAATAAGTGTTCTATGTGCAATTGATTGGAGGAAGCATCAATCAATGATGGTACATAGATAGTGATTGCTCAAAACACATGACTGAAAATGTTGAAAGCTTCTTCTCACTCAAGACATTTCAAGGAGAAGAGATCTCATTTAGTGATACAAAAAAAAGGCACATTATGGGGATTGAAAAAAAAAAATCAAAAAATCAATAGAACATTCAATTGAAAGTATTATGTGGAGGAGATGAAATATAGTTTATTGAATGTTGTGTTTGTTTATGCTAATAGAACAACCGAATGTGGAGTAGGACCTGGTTGAAAGTGAAAAGTGAAAAAAGAAAGTAATGGTGAAAGAGGGAAATACTGATTGTGAAATGTTGTGAAGTCAATAAACTTTTTGTAGTTATGTTTGTCATCATCAAAAAGAAAAAAAATTGTTAAAGTGTAGTTCTGATGATTTGACAATATTTGGAATGGGACCTGATCCCATGTCGGAACTAGTTACATGTAACTAACACTGACAATTGAAAATAGTACACTGTCAGTAACCACTTTTGTTTGTGCTTGAATTTTGCAATGTGACATGCCTCTTGACCAATAGAATTGCTCCAAGCAAATATGGTTATTCTACATTATATCCTATAAATATTGGAAAAGCTAACCCTTTGCACATCATCTTTTTCATAATAAAGAAGAGCACAAAAAATTACTCTCCAGAAATACAACGAAGAACAACAAATGGAGCTCAAGAAATGTTGTCATTTTATGTTGTTTTTAGTTTATTTATTTACTCATTTCATGTAAATCAAGTTCTGATCTATAAAGGAACTTGGTGTTTATCTTGAATTATTTTATTTTTTCATCTTGCATTCCATATCTAGAGTTAGCTAGGATGAGTTTTGAAGTGTAGACTGATCTGAGGGGATTAGTTTAGTGGGCAACAAAGGTGTTATTTATAGTGATTGAAGATTTTAGGTTATCATTGTGACGAGGAAAGGATTAAGTGGTTAATCCTTAGGATTTCATGTGTTTGTAATCGTTGTTGCTCCTTCATGATGGTGGAATCTTGTTGAAATTCTGTGAGACAGGTCGTGATATCTCCTCCCTTGAGCAAGGGAATTTCCACGTAAAATACCCATGTCCTTCTTTACTTGTTCCTTCTGTTCTTACATCGTTACTCTTACTATAATGGACTCGTGCAGGCCATCACATCCCATTCTGGATTGGGGGCATGGCAGAAAATAGCAAAATCATATGTTCAGGGTAGGTTCAAAGGAGTCATTTAAATATATTCTTTGAGTAGCTTTTGTACCTTATTAAGCTTATTAAAAGTGAGCATTTTCACTTTTGGTAAAATATTGTAACAAACTTTCTTTGTTAGATTTTAGTTTTGATATGGATATCGAATTCACTCATACTTGTTATTTACTCCAAATTAATTACTTAATTCATAATATATAAATTTTCATCCGTTAACAGTTTATGTTAATTGATATTTATTGTAACCTTAATAAATTTATTTCTAATATAAACGTTGAGTATAAATAATTATTTTATGTTGATGCATGTATCCTCAAATGTGAGAAATTGAAGCCCACAGAGACAGCTATAATGGATTTTATAGGGATGAAATCATAGAGAGATTTGTGGGGGACGTTGCCCATAAACACCATGTAACATGTAACGCAAACCTCTTATTGTACATATGGCAGCAAAATACTATGAATGAATTATGAAAAAGAAGACAGAAATAGAGTGAATATGCTTAAATTTGTTGGTATTTATTTAGACGCTTGAACTGTAATATGCTTCAGTTGAGCACTCGATAAACACATGATAAATTGTTCTATTAAACAGTTTCAGCTCAATATTTTAACCTTTTTTTTTGTGTATGTGTTATCACACATTTATTCCATAGATAGATAAATAAATGAGAATGGATCAACCTCAATTGGAACAATTGAAGTTGATGTGTATAATTAAAGGATATGACATATTTTAAGTGGTTAACTTATCTATATAATAAAAGTTATACGCAAAAACTTTTTCATAATTTGAATCGAAAGTATCCAATAGAACCACTATTATCTTTGAAAATTGACTTCTCGAGACAAATTTAAATTAATCAATCCAAACCGAATACTAAAACCACAATTTAACAAAATGAAAAAAAACAACCATATATACCTAGTCACTATTTCTATGCAAATTGGATTTTGCAGCCATGTTTGTTGATTGTGGACCAATCTTTGTCCTGTAATTAAGGAATATATGGTTATTCTGGGCCATCACCAGCTAGCACTAATAATTCAAGAAAATAAGTTGTATTTCACTAAGACAGAAAAATTCTTTGTAAATGCCTAGTGGACCATATAAGATCATATGCACAATCATTTGACAAGTGACAATCCATTGTTCATAAGTCGTAATGCTACATGTGAAAGAAATTAAAGATTAAATATTCTTAGTCTTAATACAGTTCCATGAAAAGTTGTTTTGATTTTTCGTTCGTTAGAATTATGTAGATAATAGTAATGTGGAGTTGGATTATGTCGATATTAAAAATGTAAAAATTAGTCACGTGTTATAAATATATTTGAGTTTTAGTGAATGTATATTATGTAGATTTCTTTAAGAGTTAAGAATCCTACTTGTAGACCAAGTCAATTTTCTACTTGGAGATCAAGTCAATTTTTTACTATAAATAAAAAGGTTTTCTTCAATGTAGTATACATATGAATATTCTTCAAAAAGAATAAGAAGTCTTTTCTCTTCTCCCTACTTTATTTTTTGTATTGTTTTATATATTTTCATTACAAGTTATCAACACGAGGTTCTGTCTTAAAGAGTAGAGGTTAAGTTTGAAGATTAAAATATTATTTATTTCTCTTCTTTTTAATATGACTAGTGGAGGTTAAGTTTGAAGGTTAAAATATTATTTATTTCTCTTCTAATATGACTAATTTTGTAAAACTTGAGTTTGTTGGCCTTCATAGTTTGGACAAAAATTATCTTTCATGGGTGTTGGATGCTAGGTGTCTTGGAGACACCATTAAAGATGAAAATAAAGCATCAAAACAAGACTATGTTAAAGTTATGATATTCTTGTATCACCATCTTGATGAAAATTTGAAAATTGAATATCTTACAGTTAAAAATCCACTTGTTTTATGGAAAATCCTAAAAGAAAGATATAATCACATGGTCATACATATAAAAAAAGCACGATTTGATTGATGCATCTAAGGCTATAAGACTTTGAGTCTATTCATGAGTAAAATTCTGTTATGTTTAGAATCACTTCTTAGTTGAAACTGTGTGGAGAAACGATTGGATATTAATAAGGTGGAAAAGACGTTCTCCACTTTTTATACCTCAAATGTGCTGCTACAACAATATCGAGAAAAAACTTTTAAAAAAAACATCCCTCAAATGTGTGCTGCTACAACAACAATATCGAGGAAAAAAATTTTAAAAAAATATTTTGAACTAATAAGTATTTTTTAAAACCTTTTTCTCGTTGTTGTTGTTGTAGCAGCACATTCGAGACATATAATAATTATTTTTTAAACCTTTTTCTCGATATTGTTGTTGTAGCAGCACATTCGAGACACATTTTTTAAAACTTTTTCTTGATATTGCTGTTGTAGCAACACATTCGAGGCATAAAAAATAGAGAACGTCTTTTCCACCATATTAATATCCAATCGTTTCTCCACATAGTTTCAACTAAGAAGTGATTCTAAACATAGTAGAATTTTACTCACGAATAGACTTAAAATCTTGAAGCCTTAGATGCATCCAATTAAATCGTGCTTTTTTTTTTTTTTATGTATGACCATCTTCAAGTGATTATATATTTCTTTTAGACTTTTCCACAAGACAAGTGGATTCCTGACGGTGAGATATTCATATTTCAAAATTTCATCAAGATGAGGACACAAGAATATCATAACTTTAATACAGTGTTGTTTTGATGCTTTATTTTTACTTTTAATAGTGTCTCTAAGACATCTAACATCCAACACCCATGAAGGGTAATTCTTGCCCAAATTATGAAGGCAACAAACTCACGTTTCATAAAATTAGTCATATTAAAAAGAAGATAAATAAATAATACCTTAGCCTTCAAACTTAATCTCCACTCTTTAACACGGTACCTCCACTCTTTAACACGGTAGAGCCTCATACTGATAACGTATTATGAAAATATATAAAACTATACAAAGAATAAAGTAGGGAGAAGAAAAAAGACTTTGAAACCCTTTTATTTATAGGGAAAAAACTGATTTGATCTCCAAGTAGGAAACTGGCTTGATATGCAAGTAGGAATCCTAACTCTTAAAGAAATTTACATAATAGACATTCACTATAACTCAAATATGTTTATAACATTATGCAAATATTAATAATATTTCAATTAATTATGTATTAATTATTTCATATTCTACTTTACCTAAATTCTTTCATAACTAAATAGTTGATGTAATTATGGAGAAAAGAAAAACATAAACCCAATCATTCAATTAGCGTCTAGTGATGATATATTTTATTGGGAAATGAGAAAATCAGAGACTACGTGTATATATATATATATATATATATATAATTTATATAGTCAAATCAAATTTTTAATATAATTTTTTTAATTTGTAATTGTTGTATTTATAATACTTTACATAATTTTTGAATAATATATTTTACTTTCGTTGTCCATTTATGTGGCACCGATGATGAAACTTAGATAATCAACCAAATTTTTACATGATTTTTAAAATTTTAAATTGTTAATTATTATAATTTATAATATATTTTATGCCATTTTAAAATAATATATAATTTTATGCCATTAAAATCCATCACATCCCATTCTGGATTGGGGGCATGGCAGAAAATAGCAAAATCATATGTTCAGGGTAGGTTCAAAGGAGTCATTTAAATATATTCTTTGAGTAGCTTTTGTACCTTATTAAGCTTATTAAAAGTGAGCATTTTCACTTTTGGTAAAATATTGTAACAAACTTTCTTTGTTAGATTTTAGTTTTGATATGGATATCGAATTCACTCATACTTGTTATTTACTCCAAATTAATTACTTAATTCATAATATATAAATTATTATAATTTAGAGTACCTTGTACAAATTTTTCAAATAATCTATGTTACTCCTTCTATCTTATGATATAAGTGATATTGATAGAATTTGGGTAAAATTTTTTTATGTCTTTTAGATATTTAAATTGTGAGCTATGTGATTTACAATACTTTTTACATCACTTTAAATAATTTATGTGACATTTAGAGAGCCAATCGAATTTTTTATATACTTTTTAAAATATTTTAAATTATTATAATTTATAATTTTATGTAATTTTAAATATGTAATTAAAATAAAATTAAATAAATTAAAAGAAGAATATAGAAAATGACCAAATTACTCCTTATTGACGAAAGACACATTGATGAAAAGCTCCTCAATTGTCACTTATTAATAAAGAGAATATATTACTTATTAAGAAGAACGAATAAGCAGGCAACTCTCTGTCAACATGTCTGTTTGAGCGGCTTACTTCTACTCCTATATTATATGGGATCCATAAAAATATTTCATGGACTTTTTAATTTAATCTTTTAAAGCCATTTCAAGTGTCAACTATGGCATTGCAATATTAGCCCTGATAAATCATTTTAATTTTTTTACTGTTTCAACTGTGATTTTACTATATCATCCTAATCAATTATTTTAGGTCATGTAAATGTTAGAATTAGGATAAAATAAAAACAAAATTATAAATTATATCTTTCTTTTTAAATTGCATAAATAAAATTAAATTATTATTTTAATGTTATTCAACGATTATATTTGTGTGAAAAAGGACACTTTTAGAAAAATATATAGTATAAATAAGCCAAAGACTTTAAGGATGTTACTTGAAATGATGTAAAAATTACTATATGTCCTAATAATTGTCAATTTAAAATTTTGATTCTTGAAATTTCATCAGTGCCGCATAAACTGTGACAGAGAGGTAACATAAAATGTAGAGACTATAAGTCTAATAATTAACAACTTAAAAAGTTTAAAAATATATATAAAAAATCTATCGACATCACATAAATTGATAATAAAGAAATAATATCTGTTGGACCCGTTCAAGCACAAACGCTTATAATTAATATATATATATATAATATGTATATATGCAATTGCTTTTTCACATAAAACATGGTAAGAAAAAAATATGATGACTACTTTAAATGTGAGATGTGTCACGCTAGTATTGAAAATATTTGGAACATGACACAATACTTAAGTAGGCTTTTGTTAATCGGATTTGGGATCTCAATTTTAAGTTTTGATTTGAAATTGTATTTGCATATCAAAACTACATAAAATTTTAATTTCATATCCTCAAATCTCTAAAAAGTAGAATTTCAAATATTTTAAATAAAATTTGACTCATAAATTTATAATATATATATATATATATATATATA